>BMAW01041570.1:498424-554530 GCA_019974015.1 Nephila pilipes | reverse complement strand
TTTTTTTTTTTTTTTTTTTCCCCAAAAATTTTTTTTTCTTTTTTTTTCGCAAGAAATCTTTTTTGTTGCGAGTAAATAGCGATAAACTGCTTTCTGAATCATCGACTCGTTGCTGTTTTTGTTCCATCGAAAGCAATCGCGGCACCCACTTGGAAAAAACCTTTTTCATGCTCAATTTTTCATGAAGGATAGTAAATACACTTCCATATGATATCTGTGTCATCTCAGCAATCTCACGGAGCTTCACTTTACGATCTTTCATTATAATTTTTGTCACTTCACTCACATTTTCCGGTGTAACGGCTTCCACAGGTCTACCCGAGCGTTCCGCGTCATTTGTGTCGGTACGACCACGTTTAAACTCGGCAAACCACCGACAAATCGTTGCTTTTGATGGACAAGAGTCCGGGTAACATTTTTCAATCCGTTGTTTCGCTTGCACGGTGTTTTTACCCATTAAAAAACAATGTTTTATCAGAACACGAAACTCGGTTTTTTTCCATTTTTTAAACAAACTACAAAACGACTTTACTCCAACCTCGATAACTCAGCTGTTTCTGGTCCGATCGACTTAAAATTTTGACACGTTTCAAGCAAAGGTTAGTACTCTAGAAAGATCTGGTTACTGGTTTACTACGAGCGCCATCTCTGGGTTAGTCTCGAGAGTTATTGATTGATGTGTTAACTTCACCATACAAAGATTGGTAACAGTACCAATGTGTTTAAAGTGCAGTAAATTACAAGAATAAAGAAAAAATAGTCGAATTCTCTTGAATAAGTAAAATGCATAATATACGATGTATAATAGACTAAAGTGCACAATACATACACGAAAAAATAAAACAAAAAAACATACACAAACTTATAAACTAAAAACAATGTATTAGGAAAAAAAACCCAATACATTGTATACATGTGCAAAGTGTACAATTTTAAACAATAATTGAAAATATTCTATATTCAGAAAATATAATCAATAATTTAAAGAACGAATTTGCTCCCTAATTTTATGACCCGTAAGAACACAGGATTTTTAAAACAGGAAGTTTGAAATGTAAATTTGAATTTTCAAGCGCATTTTAGCCAACTATGTTTTCCTTCAACAATAGGACAATTTAAATGAAATTTTTGGTGAAATACCATAAGAAAGAGTAGTGAGCAGAGTTCCCAATAGAGTCACAAGAGTATACATTTATATTTCTCATTATAAGAAATGAGTATACGGTTGGTGACAGTCTTCGAAAATTTTGAACCACGGTCAAGTGATGAGGACGACACATGGCACTGACACACCACTATCCTAATGTGTATACACACGTACAAAAAAAATCTTTGAAGGCCTCCATCTACCAGCTATTTCATATTCTTGAGCTTAACGTTATTCCTTGGAATTTCTACTTCTCTCACCTAGACAATTGTATTTATTTGAATGCAATATGAAGTGAATCTGAAAAAGCAAAAAATAACGGTTTCTCTATATTACATTTGCTCCTCGATTTTTGAAAATACTTTAAAATATTTTTAAGACTGGTATACCATAAAATCAAATTAATAGAGTCATTAAAATAGACGTAAAATATTTTTCGAAATTGGAGGAAAATTTTAATTTTGCAGAAACATTCACTATATTTGTTCTTTCGAATGCACTTTATTGCTTTCAAATGCAGTCGAGCCACTTTATAGTGAATCGTCTACGAACCTAATAAATACATTACTATAATCGAAGATTCACTATTTCCGATCTTGATGAAGCATTGAAATGTCTTAGCTCTTGATGGTAGTTTTGCGATGCTTAGAGAGTGGTATGAAGAAATGCGATACATAGAGTGGTTAAAGTGAAGTATCGGGAGAGTATTGCGATCATGACGATAAATTTAGTAACATTTAAAATAGGTCGATAAATTGTCATCGTGTATCGTATAACGAATAGGCAAAAATAGGCAAGATACTTAAAACGAACCAATCGTTATATTGATAATCGCAAAATTATTGTTATTAAATTAGAGTTTAGTTTTTATTAACGTCGCACTAGAAGCAACACGAGGGCTATTGGCGACGGACCTCGTAATTTTGAACTACGGTCAAGTGACGAGGACGACACCTGTTTTATTAAATTAGAATTATATAATCTTAATAAATTCTGGAATTAATAAATACGATTTTTCTGTAGAAATATACAAATACACCTTCCACCTCATATATAATATTATATATATATATATATATATTGTATGTAAGTATATATATTATACATATATATATAATATTATGTATATTTATTATACGTATATATATATATATATATCCTTATTGTTCTCATTTTTAGGGGTTGTTTGAAGAGTGAGATCTATGCAGTGGACCAGAGGTTAATTCCTAGAAATGATGGGAAGAGTTTAAGACGGAAGTTTAGGAATGTTATTTTTCTTAGTCCCACTACTAAGTGTACAATTACCTTTGAAAAACTGGGAAAAAATATGAGGAGGTTATATTTAGTTCATTATAAACGGATTTTCATTTTCTCAGGATTTCCCTAAAACCATTAAAAAAAATTGTGGCAAGGCAAATATAAATAAGAAGAAAAGAAAAAAAAAAACTAGAGCAGATAAAAGAAGTTTCCGAAGTCAATGCCTGAAAAATCCTATAGCACGCCAAAAACGTTTCGTTTCTCAATCGCTATGAAGTGATGCACATCATTGGAGGTGATCTCTATTCATTGGATCTACGGATTACAGAGAGGAACTTAAAATAACACTGTTTAAATAGAACAAATGAAAAAATTCTCCATAACTGAGAGTTACCTATATCCCGGGTTCATTATAGCAAGGGTCGACAGTAAATCCAATATCTTAGGTTTGAGGATGAAAGAACAAACTTCTTAGGATCAATATTAAGTTTACTAAATTTAAATGGCTGGTTAGCAAAAGCCTTAAAGCTACCCTCGTGTAAAATTGTTAAAATAGACATTACTCTATACCTTCGACACACATATATTTTATCTCAATGCACAGATTTAAACTTGGCCTGAAGTGATTAAAAACTCAGATTCTTTGTGCATCAACCTTTCATCGTATTGACATGACATTAATTTATAGCGGGGTTCTATCGCATTTTCGCTTCAACTAACCCTTAGGGATTTTAAAATGATGTTGTTTGAATGGAGAGTGAGTGAGTGATTTTGAAATTTTATGGCACAAGAGCCAGATATGGCCATGCTGCGCCAAACCCGGTGATTGTTTGAATGGAGAATCTCTCCCGAGATGAATGAAATGTGACTTAAGAATGTGATTTATTTGTAACTAAGTAATAAATCTAAATGTTTTGTTGCCAGTTATTCTCATAGACAATATCTCATTGAATTTATGATTATGATGCATTTTCTTTTGAATTTGATAGACTTGTCAATTATTAATCCATCGCGAAGTAACATTTAATTTTTAACTTATATCTCCCCCCCCCGGTAAGCTTTTAACCAATGCGTTTTGCTGCGGTCTTTCGTTAGTTTCAAGATTTTCATAGTCCTCCCCCATACTTTGATTGCTTTATGATTATTATTGGTGAAATTGATTTTAAAAAACAATTGTTCTCTCGCATGTAATTGAGAAAATTTAGATTATATTTTTAAGATTTTTATTGTACAATTGACCAGAAAAGTGAATTTCTTAAGACGAAATTTTAAACATGGAACTTTGTTTCGCAGATGTTGTGTTTTTATAATTTTTGTTCAAAAATTTGAAACAACATACATTTTCCCCCCTAGACTTCTAAAGGATATAAATTTGAGCTATCCAAGGTGTTTGTTGTTTTACGAAGAGAAAAAACTTCTCATCATCAGATTTGCCAATTTGTAAGTATTTCTTAGATAATTTCATACAATTATCTAAGAAATTTCTAAGTGCTGCTGTGCTTATTATAACTAATTTGTTCTCAGTGTGCTTGTGGAATTGGATGAGGAAATTTGGATAGTTAGATTGCGCGCATTTTAGGCTCTGCATTAACCGAGAGAGATTCACATGTAAAAAGGGCGTTTATAATATACTTTGAGCCTTAAACGTGCTATTTAATTAATGAAACTTTCTTGTAAAGCCTGGGATTACTTCTTTCTTTTTCCGTTAACAGTCATGTGGGAGGTCGCTGGGTTTCCGTTAAATACCATTTGTGGCGAGGGTTCAGGTGAGATTCCACCGTGTCGGTAGAGGACGACTCCGCTGCTTGGGGCAGGCAGTATACACTTAATGTAATGTAATAATATTGGTTACAGCTAGTATTTAAAGAGTAATTTATAAATTCAAACTAGACAGACAATCAACTTGAATTTATTAGGATCTCAAAGCAATCAAAACCCAAAACATTTATAATCAAATCTTTTCATTAATTCCTACCCACGTATGAACCTAAAGATTAAGATTATAACTTTACTGGCACGAGCCCAACGGATCCGAATCCTTAGAAGAACTTTAAATGAGGGTCCGATGCATCGCTTTTTTGTAGATCTTTCATGTAGCTTCTAATATGACGTTAATAAAAAAATAAAACTTAAAAAAAAAAAACTAAACTCCTTAATTTAAAGTGAGATACTGTTTACTGAGATATTAAAGATTGTTTATATATAAAAAAAAAAATTAAGCATATTCCTACGTGAAAAACTGAGAAATTACTTTATGAATGTGAAAATTTTGAAATGATAAGAGTTACGGAGTGTTTTGATTGTTTTCTGCTTTGATGCGAATTATTTCCAAACCCATTCTATTTTAAAAATCGATTAATTGTAAGATATTTAAACTCCAATTATCTATTGTGTTGATTATTTATTGGTATTTTATTCAACTTTTTCCTAAAATCGTTCTGATTTCATTTTTTTCAATTTGTGAAAAAATGAAATCAGAACGATTTCTAAGAGATTATGAAAATGATTAGTAGAATGTTTTGTTTAAAAGGAAAGTTTATATTTTACAAATTTATATTTGTAAAGATTGATATGCTGTAAAATACCTCGAGTGACACTTTTTTAGTTAATTGTCCAGATTCTTTTTAATACGGTATTTGAGAAATTTTAAAATCTCATTGTTATTTAAATTTGTTAAAATGGTCAAGTGAGAAACTATGATTCCTACCCCTTCTGCAAGCAATTTTGAAACAAACATAGCCAATATAACATTTATTTCATTTTGCTCATGATCACTACCCCTCATTCAGGGGAAGTATGAAAAAAATATTAAAGCAACATTGTTTTTCATGTACATATTTGGAACTACAGTCGGGCCCCGTTAACTGGCGGTAGTCAGGCCCATGGTTACTAACCCGCAATTAAGTGAAAACAAAAATCTTCAATATCAATGTAAACTGAGCCATATTAGAAATCCTAACAACAAAACGGATTTTTTTGCGTTGCATTTGAACTCTTCCGATATTGTTTTTAATTGTTACAAAAATCTTTTATACAAGAAAAAAGTCTTTACAATCCTTAATATTTGACCAGTAAAAATACAACTAAACGTATAGCTATTCTCACTGACCCCGAAAACTCTTGAAAATAGTCTCTTACAAAACATTTAACTAGAAACATTTCACTTTCCGAGAAACGGTGATACATCCAAACATTCAAATCCAAAGAAGATAAACAAAAAGTATTAAAATAGTCAATCCTCTCAAAGCCACAAACTTTTGAAGGAAGCGACTTGAAGACAATCTTTTGCTCATTTCCATTTTGTCGAATTTTTTATCTCTTCTCGCTCGTGACGAAAATCACCGTCTGCCCGTAACGATCAGAATGCTTACTCCAACTTAAAGTTTGGATATGGCTCCCTTTTTTCATGAAATTAGAGTTATTTTTTTCTTCTAATGACATGAGGACTTCTTGTTATGAAACATGTTGATGCCTTTTTTTTTTCTTTCTATTTCATATAGAGTGGGATAAACATGTCATGGAATTCCAGTTTGTAAAAGTAAACTTGCATTCCAAATTAGAGAAATTAGAAACATGAGAAAAAAAAAATATCAAACGATGCTTGCGCACCTAAAAATAACAAAAAAGAAGCACAGGGGGTAGGGTATGAATTTTTTTACAAAACTAGAAATAAACCAACAAAAGAGATGCTGGAGGAAACCTTCAAAAAGCATCCAAAAATGGACTATCAGAGACCTCAATCAAAAAAAGATGTGAGGGAATGTAATTCCTTGCTAATCTTGGAAAAAACGCGGCAACGAAGCCGAAACATTTAAGACGCAGAGAGGTGACGGCTGTGAAACCAGATATTGCTATCCAAGTCCAAGTAAAGCAGCAAAATAACGAGAATAAGATACAAAGAAAGCAAAAAGAGCGGGAGAAAGTCCTGGTTCTGAATGTTTGAGGAAAGAACTCATTACATAAACTTATGTACATAATGTTATTTACATAAGTATATAATGTTCATAATGTTGTAAAGTACAGCTATTTATGTTTATTTATTTTGTTTCAGAAAGCAGTAGATTGAATTAGCCCGCACTATCGTAAAGGTTTAATTGTTTCACAAAGGTTTTAATTATTATTAAAAATAATAGAAATAGAAACTTATTTTTATTTATGGAGCAATTAATATGCAGAATAAATTTTGTCCAGATATTTCGATTATTTGTTAGTAATAGTTAAAATTTTACGATGCTCCCTTGTTGTATTTATATTCATACAACTAAAAATATTTTCTGAAAATTTTAGTGGAAGAGAAATAAAATTATATTGCTCGCTAAACGTCAAAAATTTTAGGAAAAAAAGTTATCCACCTGAAAACCTGTTTCTACTCAATTTATCAAATCTGTTTGTATTCTTCTGATAGAAATGTAAGATTAGGTTTGTTTTCAAGTAAAGGTTTTTTATTTTTTTTTTATTTCAATGTATAGTCATCGTGTTTTTTAAAATTGAGCTGAAACGTCTGAGTCCACAAACCGAGTAAATAAAAATGTTGTACTTCAAACCGTAGAATCAAAATTTCCGTTACATAATTTTATGATTTTTATGTTGGGAAAAAGTCAATTAAAGTAATCGGCTTTCTTCCAAACAAACGGCAGAAGATAGTTCTAGAAAGTCTTAATGTTAAAAAATAGCAATTCCGGTAGATTTCGTAGGAAGGAAAAAATTGCACTGCTATTTATTTTTTGATTCAACGAAAATATTCCATAAATTTGTAATTTTAACTTGGAATCCTTTCATGCGGCACTATATATTTTGTAAGATAATTTGTTGTATTATTATTCCATATTGTTATACTAACTTGTAGACTACTCTGTTCTCACAATAAAATTTCTCTTAAAGTTTTTGACAGATTGAAATAAAACAATAGAAAAAGTTAAACACTCTATTGATTGATGCATGATATTGTTTTTCACAAAAAACTTGTCTGATTTTTTTAAGGCTCCTCTTCTTAGTTGTTTGCTGATGAAATAAAGATATGTGTATCAATAAATTTAATTCAAGATTCTTACTTTCAACACCGGGATTTAGATACTTTGCTACGGCTCAGAGATTCTCCGGCAGTGGTGCGTGCACCTCTAGGGATACGCGAAGACATTTTAGGAATTCATGAACAATTCGAAAAAAGAAGAAAAAGTAACTACCGTCTGATCCCGTTAACACGCGGTATTCGGATTAAGTGAATCATAAGTTACTGCATTAATATAAATTAAGCAAAAATATACATCCCAATATCGATAAGAATTTCCTGCGTAACGAGCATTTGCGTAAAATGACAGAGTAACTGGTTAATATGAGACAATAAATTATCATGCATACTATTTTTACAATGCATTAAGCTATGGTATCCCAAAAAAGCGGAGCCGTTATCTGACGACTGCAATACTGTGGTGGATATCATCACTAAATCGTTGTATTTGCGAACCAAATGGCATGGTTTCCTAAAGAGCATTGAATGCGAGGAAGCCACGTCACAGGTTTACATAGACAACATTTCGGTGCCTCCATTCAGCTTTGAATAATGGTCGTTAAATAACGGCATCGGTTTCTAAGGAAACCGCGCCTTAAGTCAACTGCCTGTTACGAAAATTAAATAAATAATAGATAAAAGAACGCTTTAAATTTTTAAAGAAAACTGAGTTTATTTTTTATCAGGTAATCCTTAATGGATTATTATTCCCTACTGGCATTTTTTTCTTCTCAATCACTTCATGGTAAATCTTATTTGCTGCGTCCACTAATCCGAGATCCTTGTTGCTCAAAATAATTTAGCAATAGTTGTGCTGCTTTGAAGGCCTTAGAATGTGTAACTGGAATCGGCTTTGGATATCTTCATCACTATCTGAAAGTTTTTACTTAGGACATATTTAACAATACCTTCCTCTGTTTTTGTCTCCTCTTCTGACTGGTTATTATCAACTGTTGATCCCATTATCATTTATTTACATTTATACCCTTTCGATATTATTTTTTTTTTTATGGAAATCACTTACACCAGATAAATCTTTACGATTCTGAAAATTTTAATAATACAAAATGGTTGAACGTACAACTAATCTCCTTGTCCACGAAATCTTAAAAATAATCTTTTTCCATGCATATGAAGCCCTTAACAGGAAATCGTGATGTCAGAAATTCAAATTAATCTTTTTGTCATCTGACAAAAAGATTAATCTGAATTTCGAAGAAGAAAAATAAGAATTACGACGCCACAATGTTTAGAAGTGAAGTCACAAGCGGATGCTTATCGAGGGAACCGTAGTAAAATTGTTTGTAATGCAGATTCGCGTCTTATTGGCAACGTATAAACGGAGTTCGATAGCATGTGATGAACTGGCCTCGTTATTAATGCAAAGTGCAGCAGAGATTCAATAATAATTAGCCAAATATCTGTGACTTGTTTATTCAGATTCTTAGAACAAACACAATCGAAATAAATTAATGAGCGTTTATTAAATCGTGTCCCTTACTAAATATTATAATGGAGAATTCTACTTAACTTAAATCCAAACATTAGGCTTGACTTATCTATATTCAAATCCTGTAGAGTTTTAGGAACGGGATCCAAGTTTGGTGCACAGTCTTAGAATATCGCCTTGCAGTTGCTCACACGTATATAATGTGAATGTAAAACTCGCTAGTTCTTCCATCTCCTTCTATTCTAATATCTCTCTATTTTCTCCGATCTCTCGATGCCCTTCACTATATTTCTCGAGGCCGCGATACCTGAGTGGTCATGGTCGCGAACTCACAACCGACGTTCTTTCGTCCTGATGGCGCTAAAGAGTCGTCACGTAACGGGACTGAAGCACGTTGAATCTATCAAGGTCCTATGTCCTCCTTTTGGCGTGATGTGGAAGGAAGATGCCAGCTCAAGAGTCGTTCTCTCGACTTGACCGAGGTTCAAAATTACGAAGTTCTTCGCCAATAGCCATCGTATTGTTTCTGAGGGCGACGTTAATAAAATAATCAATGAACCAAAACCGTTGAGATAACTGAGACGTCGCTGACGAGAAAAATTGACGAGTTTAAATGATATTAATTAAGATATATATTAATTAAGATATTTAAACATTGGCATATATGTATGCTTAAGAATCTATTTAACCTCCTCAGTCCCAGCGTCGTATGTAGGAGACACTTTCAAAAAATGCCACCAAGTTAAATAAAAGGCGTTTCAGCGGCCAGTGGATTTCCGACCCCGTGGAGGGGGAGAGAGTTGATTGGTGACTTTGAGTGCCGCAGTGTTGTTTCGAACTCTGGTCCAGTGGGTCCGAAGGAAAGTTGATCGGTCGCTTTTTTTTTGCATGCTCTTACCAACCAGGCTGAAAAGACATCTTATATGGCTGGTTGAGTAAGGCCTTTTTTAACTTCTATCATTGTTGTAGACGTGAGTCGTCGCATACTCCCCCTCCAGTATTATCGTGATGATACGAAGAGAATCATTGGTTTGTTTAGAAGGTTGTTTCTTTGATTTTGTCAGCCATTACTGCAATTGATATACATCCCCTCCCTGTTGAATTGAGTTTTGCTTGGGACAGTTTCCATATGAGTCATCGGCTGTCTCGTCGACATGTGCGCCAGAGCCGGAATATCACTAGTCATGATTTTGTGTATACAGAGGCAAGTGTTTTTGCGTCCGGGGCATATGCATTTAGTAGGTATAGGCTGTGCTGCCATCTAGTGTTCAAGTCTTGAGTCACCACTTCGGCGGCTGGTGGTTTTTCCAACCCCAAGGAGGGGGAGAGAGTTGATGACCTTGATGCGGTAGCTTTGTTTCGAACCCTGGACAGGTGAATCCGAAGTTGACGGTCCTACCAACCAGGCTGAAAAGACATCTCATCTGACAGGTTGAGTAAGGCCTTTTAACTTCTAATGTTGTTGCAAAAGAGAGTCGCCGAAGCGTCATTGGTGCCCAGAATTAGTTAATTTTCTTGTTAATAGATGGTAGTTCTAAAAGAATGATTTTTAGTGGACATTCTTCATTCGTAGCTTATTTATGGTAAAATGAAAATGGTGTTTTCCGAGGGAAAGAAAATTATACGCTTGCGCATCGTTAAGTGTTCATATTTTTTTTATTATTTATATAATAAAAAATCATTAAAAACACTGTTGAATTCCTTAAACTTGCTGTTTATAAATAACATTATTAATTTCTCACTCAAATATTCCTATTTCTGATTTAGAACGCTGTTATTTCAGTGTCGCCTGCAGGAGACATTGGGTCAATGGCTATCAAAATCACTCAATTTCAAACTATAATTATAGCATATATTTCAGCTCTGAATGATATTCTTTAATTGCTAATTGAATTCACCAAATGTAAATATTTAAGGGAAACAGGAAAGAATTTAACTGTCTTAAAATGAAATGAAACAGCTCCTAGTGATCACTGTAATTATGTCCAATTTAAAATTTCCCAGGATTCGAATGTATTGAACAGAAAAAACTATAACTCCCGTACTCGCAGACAACATTTCTTAGAAATCACGAGTTTTCAATAAGAATCAACTTAAAATTGAGAAATTATTTAATAGTATAAGATAAAGTGAGAGAGAAAAAAAAAGGAATGATAAATTTTGGAAATTAGGATTCTTCTGCTAATTATTATGAATTTCTAATTAAATTAGAATTAAAGAAAGATTTTATATTAACTTGATGATGTCACTTTGTCATAATGTCTCCCCCAGGAGGCACTTAATTTCTCAAAAATAAAAATTCATAAAATTTTTTTAACATTTTTTCAGTAATTTGTCATGTATTTAGAACCGATTGATACAAATTATTCTAAGATTTATGGTTCAAAGTTGACCTTGGGTCTGAGGAGGATATAGAAAACCACTTATATGAGTAATTAATAATCAATATCTGCATTTTCATTTATGAATAAAAAAAATTTACCTTTATATTTTTGTTTGGTTTTATGAACGTCGCACTCTCTAGAAGCAACACGAGGGTGCTAGCCCCTATATTATCCTTATCGATGACGGACGTCCTTATTGGCGATATTGGTCCAATATGTCCATATTGGAAACCTGCATTATCCTTTTATGTCTTTATTCGTAATGGCTACACGAGGACTATTGGCTACGGACCTCGTAATTTTTAACCTCGGTCAAGTGACAAGGACGACACCTGAGCTGGCACCCTCCTCTCCGAACTTCCACACCAACGGGAGGACTTTGGGCCCCGACAGATGTAACGTGCATCAGCACCGGCTACACGGCGGGTCTTTAGAGACCAAGAATCGAACCCTGAACGAAAACCTCCGGCCACGAATCAGAAAACATGACCACTACTACCGTGGGCACAAGTTGTGATCCAGAAATTGAAAAGGTTGAAAAAAGGCGAGTGAGTGATAGTATTTTAATAAAATCCGTAAGAAAGTTAGGTTTTATAGAATAGCCATTGTGTGAGGCTGTTCTGACAGACTAGCTGCGATATCCACAGCAGCAACCGTCTTTTCTCTACCCCCCCCCTTCTTTCCATGGTAGTGGGAAATATTCTCTCCCTTCTCAACCGTTTGCAAACTGAGATTTAATCAACTGTAGACAACATAAACCACAGTTTACATTTAATTTACTTACAAAACATATTAAAAACAGACTTTGATTATTTTATAATTATTGATCTTTTAATTCTGTTAAATTTTCAATCGCAGTCAAAACTGAGCTTACCCTTTACATTTCAAAAATTTAGTCAGAATAAAATTTAAGAATAACAAATTACTTTAGAATAGAATAGATTAAATTATAATGAAAAATACATTTTTAAAAATATTTGCTGTTCTTAAAAAAATTAGAAGAGGAAAAAGTCACCTTACATGTACAATGAATAAAATTTTGAAGAAGCTCATTTAATTCATCATTAAACAGGGCACGATACCCTGTCAGCAACGTTTTTCATCACATATTTGCAAGAAAAAACTTTTATTCACCCTATTTGTACATGCGGCGGCTCTCTTCAACAACTCAACCATAAGTTAAAATGCTTTAATAACTATCCCGACAGGGTTGTCCCTTTTGATCTAGTTGGTAAAGACGCAGGAAAAAGCGAAAGATCAACTTTTCTTCGGACCCAGTGGTGGAGGGGTTCGATACGCCACCGACACTCTAAATTCACCCGTCTGCCTTCACCCACCCCTACAAGGGCTCGAAAATCATAATAAATCCAAAAACATATGTAAAATGGGTATTTCGGAGAGGGGAGGGATTTCATTTTCAAAGAAGCAATTTTTCAAAATTCTTACTGAAACTAATTTTAATATTTTTGAACAATTTTTTCCGCTCTCAATTTTTTAGAAGTGTTTCTCCTCTCAATTCTGTGTGAAGGTTTGATTGCACTGGTGATATGTATAGTCTTATATAGTTTTTACTTTCAAACACTACGAAAAACAGTAAAAAAAAAAGCTATATCTAATATTGTGGATTAAAGAAAATTAATATTTATCTAAATTCTTTTTCCATACACAATTATCAATCATACAATTAAAAAAAATTCAAAATTTTGTATTGATTACAAAAGAAGCCTAGGCATTTTAGGTACATTTCCGTTGAGAAAAAGAAAAAACTATAAAAAAAGCAGTTTGAAATTTTGAAGGTCAATGAAATGATTGGGTACACTGTTAAGGAAAATAGAAATAACTTGCTAAAAAGTATAGCTAAAGCTATGGAATTCTAAGCTATGCTTATGGAATTTCGACAAGAAAGGTCGAAAGTCTGAGTGAATGCAAAGTTTATTGTCGAGCCAGATATGGCTATGTAACGCCAAACAAGATTTAACTGTAGTCTGGACGTGATGAAATTGAAAAAAAGACAATTGGTTGACAAGAAGGAGGGTCGAAAACAGAGAAGGGCTAGGGTAACTCGGGGGCGTGTCACCTGTGTTTACCAAAGACAGTAAACCTCATGGCAGAGAAAAAGATCATTAAGGTGTCTCGGGGTCATGATGCCCGTACTTACCTGAAGAAGGCAAGTCCCTGAGGTCCCCTGATATAATTCCCAGGAACAGGGTGCTTGACTATTCCCCCAGATGCTGAGTAACCATTTTAGTCGCCTCTTACGACATGCATAAACTACAGTGGGACTATTCTGTCATTCCAGGTAACCACATGGGTCTCATGAATCCATGAACTACATTTTTGTTTACACTATTGCCTTCTGTGAAAAAATGTAGTAAAATGTAATTGTAACAATTACAAATGTAACTGTAACAGCATCAAAGTTGAAATTTTGAAAATAACTAATAGAAGAAAAGTTGATTCAGATTGACTGATATGATGATGAGTCGAAGATCATTCCATATGATATTAATTTGCCTTGATTCTGACTCGTTTGGGGTGAAGAGAGTCTTAGGACTAAATAATTAGGAAAATGCAATAATATGAAAGAGCCACAATTCATCTTACATTAGAGAATCTCTTGCACAGTCCCACGTAATAATTAATATAATTTTCGTAAATAATTATAATAAATGAGGATAAATTAATACCATTTAAGTAAATAAAACATCCAACTGAATATATTTATAATGACTCCCAATTCTTCAATCATATAATGAATAATACTTCTTAAGTGGAAAATAGACTAACGCCCATTATTTATTTAGCGTGATTACAAAGTACCAATCACTCTGCATTAAATGTTAGGGTAATTTGCAAACTTCCAAAATTTTGTATACCATTTTTAAACTGAAAAGGAGAGTGAGCAAATAACATTCAAATTCAATAGCACAAGAGCCAAATCTGGTAATGCTGCACTGAACAAATAATCATCGTATATTCTCCATGTTCCACGCTTAAGAAAAAAAGTAATGATTGACAAGGAGGGTTGAAAATATTGAAGAATCACTAAAGTATCCCGGAAGGGGGGTGTCACCTGTGTTTACCAAAGACGGTATATTCCATGGCAAAGAAAAAGATCCATGAGGTATACCTCAGAGAGAGGATCATGATTCCCATACTTAACAAAAGGTAAGCCCCTGAGAGGAACAATTTTAGGTTACATACATATATCCGTTTTGACATTAAAAATTTTAATTTCTTCATAATATTAATGTAACAAAATAATGCTGAGCTACAGTCATGATACAAAATATTACAGCATATACAAATTGAATAATATATAATGTTTCCTATTCTATTTTATTATGTCTGATAACTAATAGTAAATTTTTATAGCAATATTATGCTGTTTTCTATACAGCTTCAAAAAATTTATAATAAATTCATTTATACACATAAGATTTAATGTTTTAATAGATTTTTATTAAAACAAATATTTATATTTAAAATACTAATCAAGTAATGGTGCACAATAACTCATTCACAAAAAAAAAGTTGAAAAAGAATCATTTATCTTGACACACAACAATTTTCATTCATGTTGCTTTTGTGACAAAAAGCACTTAAAAGAATCTCATTTTTTGAAAGAACATCACAAAGAATAGTTACAAAACAAAACATAGCATAATGAGTCCAACAAAATACAAGTATAAACAGATTTAAAAATTACAATATACACAATTTTTAAAACACATACATTAACGAATAAATTTATAACTATATATATACACACACACTCTAATTAATAAGTTATAATAAAACAAAGAAAATATCACAGACAACATAAAATGGACAATAATTATTCATTGGGCAAAAAAAACTTCATTCCACATTCCTGAGGCAACTTATGAAAATTAATCTTTTTTTGATGAACTATTACTTGTTGACAAATACGAGAGAAGTAAATGATAACTATAATATTCCCGATTTATAGTACTTTTTTTTTATTATTTACATACAATAAGAAAACCAAATCACGATACCTGTTTCTTAATCTAGTGGAATCACATAATGTAACAATAGCATACATTGGTATACATCTAGTTAAAATTGAAATTAAATACTTCTTTAGTACTTACTCTTTATTAAGAAAATGCACTTCACACAATTCAGGCACTAAGTTTTATATGAGAAAATGACATTGCCAAAACGAAAAAATTTTATGACAATTCATGCATTGGTATTTACTTTAAAAAGTTTATAAAGTACATATTGAATCTAGTTCAGTTAAATAATAATTATAAAAATTAAGTTAAATTATCCTCAAGCCAAGACTCTTGTAATAAATGTTTTTACAAGCTTAGTTTTCATTAACGTCGCATTAGAAGCAACATGAGGACTATTGGCAAGACCTCGTAATTTTGAGCTTCAGTCAAGTGACGCTGGCACCCCCTCTCCAAACTTCCACACCACACCAATGGGAGGACTTTGGACCCTGACAGATTTAACGTGTATCAGCCCCGGCTACACGGCGGGTCTTTGGTAGCCAAGGATCGAACCAGCGACTGAACGAAAACCGCTGGTAACGAATCCGAAATCATGACCACTAGGCTACAGCGGACCAAAATGTTTTTACAAAGTAATAATTTTAAGCATTTTTGAAATTCAATTCATTTTGCAAATGCTAGCACATGCTCCAGTTTGTATATTTAAGAAAAATGCACTCAAAATAATATTTTTTTTCCTTCAAAATTGAATATTAAAAAATTCATAATAAAAATGGCAAATCTACTCTTCCTTTGTATGAGGTAAAGTTCTGAGAATTACTTGTGCTATTCCTGACATATTTTTGTGAGGATTTCGCACTATTTTTCCTTTTGCAACTGTTCAAGATTCTGGTACCACCAGGTTTTCTTGTTGCCAGAACAGAACTTCTTAAGCACCATCTAGTAGAACAGTGCAATTCATTGACAAAGTCTGCATAAGTCTTCCCATTTGGAAATGTCTTTATTTTGGTATCTGTGGGTTGGTTTTTATCCCTTGACATCAATTTTTGATCTTTCCTATGGATAACTTTTGGATGACTACTGAACAGTCTGCTATTCTTTGACACACATTTTTTAGCAGAGTTGAATGTCATTTTGGAACTTGGTGGAGCAGAAAATGTCTCATTACTTGATTTATATAGCTTGCATGGAGCAGATCTAGGAGCTTTTGGTGGAGGACGCTTTCCAGGTGTATCTCTAACATTATTCAAACACAATAAATGTTGCTTATTTCGTTCCTGGTTTTCATTTTCCTTTTGGTTGATCTCTTCCAACCATTGGTTAGTCACAAATATTCGGTAATCTTCTCCATTATAGAGGAATGGACAACCTTTTGCAGATTCATAAATTTTGATATCTTCAAAGATGCTATTTTCTAATGCTGGAAGATTTGTCCGCAATTTTCTTCTGTCTCGTTCTTCCTGAAGAAGATTGCCTTTTCTATTCTTAAATCTGTTAGGATCAGTAGCTTTGATTTCAAATATCCTCATCAGGTTCCATAATTCTTGCCTTTGGTCAATTTTTATCAGAATATGTTCTACATCCTTAAAATAGTTTTTCCACTTTTCAATCTCTTTTTCGTACATAACTAATAATTCACCGGTCATTTCTGGATTGGCATATTGCACAAAGCATTGTCGAATTGATTCTGATATATGGCATTTATCCCAAAGGTGATGTAATTCTTTCTGAAGAGACTTTATACTAATTTGAATATTACTTTTTCTAATTTTTTGAAATTTTTCAATCTCCTGCTGAATAGATTTTATAGTTGATTCACCACAATCTTCATGTTTTGATAAAAATTCTAACTTCACACTCTCATCAACTTGCAAAACACTCCACAATGTGATTAATTTTTTCATCAAATCTGATTTTTGAGCCTTTAATCCTGCTTTTTTCTTTTTCACTTTGACGATCATTTCGTTTGTAGCTTTAAATGTCTCATTAAACAAAATTAAATTCTGTTCACCAGATAAAATTTCGCTTTCAAAAGTGGCATCTGGGGTTAGTTCAGTATTTTTTAAAATTGTCATCCATTCAGTTTTAGTTTTAATGAATTCATTATAACGAATTTCTTTTTCTTCCTTAAGCATATCTATATGCTGTTTCAGTTCATTAATATCTTCAGGAGATGGTATCCTATTCTTAGAAGAAAGTTGGTGTCCAGGTACATTTAAAATCTCACAATATTCTGACTCAACACGTTTCAATCCTTGATATGTCTCAGTTCGCTTCTGCTTTAGCCGGTACAAATTGTCTAATTCTTCACATAGGATTTCCTTTTCTTTTATGAGTGAAGTTTCATTTATTTCTTTTGGAGTTACAGATAAAATTATGCACATTTCTTGAATTTTTATCTTATAGCTTGAAATACTTTCTAATATTTCTTCATAGAAATTCTTTTCTTCTTTCAGAATATCTTGTAAAAGATTTTTTACATGAACCCACACAGTTTTTGCTCTTTGTGATTTTTGAACAATATCAATTCCAAAAGCTTGCCAAATGTGGTAAAGTTCTCGCATAAATGTTTTAACATTTTTTACCTCTTCATTCTCAATCCCTTCCAAAATAGTTTTATCATCTCTTTCAGATTTGTTATTCATTTTCTCCTTCTGATTTACAAATATTTTCTCAGATGTTCAAGAAATCTAATCAGAAAGAAAAGTAGTTACAATAAAATTATCACAATTAAGCATTATTAAAAGAAAACTATTGTTTGATTTTTGGTATACCATAGAATAGGAGGGAAAAAATACTTAAAATTCAAAATCGTCAGTAATGATCCTCCACAAAATAAAGCATTAAAAAACATGCACTTTATTGCATTGGTGAATACTGATCTGCAAATTTAGACATGTTCTTTCTTATAGAAAGAGAAAATAATCATACTTATGAATTATAGTAGCCTCAGCAAAATTTAAAAGAGACAGCATTATCAACAACAAAATTTTTTTTAAAAAATAAATCTCAAAGAAAGTGCCAAACAAATTTAATTCAGTCAAGTGACACCAACATTAATTCCTCTGTTATTGATGTTTATAACAGGTTATTTTAAAAAAATTTCAAACTTTCATAAAATTACACCTGTTAATAACAAAATAAAAAGAAAGGTATGAAGAATAATTTTTTTAAAAAAATACCTTTGATTTTGTTTTTACACTTCAAATTACAGTTAAGAGATTTATGTATATTAAAACACAGGATATAAAAATTGTCCACATATAATATAGGTGAAAATGCTGTTTAGCCTACATGCTTGACACCACTTTTAAACATAATCAATTCGGTGATTTTTGAAATCTCGCCAATCACATACACTCCGAAAAGTGCTAAATGTAGTTTAGTTTTCATTCATGTGGCACTAGAAGCAACACGAGGGCTATTGGTGATGTACCTCGTAATTTTGAGCCTCTGTCAAGTGACGAGGACGATACCTGAGCTGGCACCCCCCTATCCTAAATTCCACACCAATGGGAAGACTTTGGACACCAACAGATTTAACATGTATCAGCCCCGGCTACATGGCCAGTCTTTCGAGCCAAGGATCGAACTCGCGACTGAATGAAAACAACCAGCCATGAGTCTGAAACCATGACCACTAGGCAACCGCTGCCTCAAAAAGTGCTAATTGAAAAAAAAAAATTTTTTTAAAAAAAGGATACTTTTTTCCATTAAAGGGGTCCATTGGTAGAAGTTAATTTTTTTGCCAAACAGAAGCAATATCATGGGCATCTACAGAAGTATTGCATCAGGAAAGAGGTGAATTTGTACAACGCGATTTGGTGATTTTTTACAGCCCCCTTTAATGGAAAAGTACCAAAAAAATTTTACCAAGCTACTTTGCTTGCAGATCCAATAAGAGTTTTAAAAACTTTATAAATTCATTTACTTCTACAAGAAATAAAAATAGAGATGGAGGACCTGTTATTATTTTTACCATCACTTTCAGACAAATCAAACTATGTTCACATTATCCTAACTACATGTTCTCATAAAACTAATCCCTCTGTTGAATAAACCACATCGAAATGAGTTTAAGAGTTTTCTCTAGCCCTCTAAAAAAACAAAATGCATGACAGGATTTTAGAATAAGAATGAATTTTAATAATTACAATAGTTGTTTTGATTGTAATGTTGTCCAAGATTTCTCAAAATTTTATCTAGAGCTTTTCAAAATAAATGTGCAATTCACAAGCAAAATAAAAAAATTATATACAGTAATTAATTTTAAAAAAAATTTCAGAAACTTAAACAAAGAGAACTTAACATTTGTAATAAAACATAATAACTTATTTTAAAATATCATATTAGAGCTCCACAGAGCAGTGAATGAAATATAAAAAAAGTTTAATAGTGGATTTGAGCAAAGTTTTAAGAGCTTAATTGTTATTCTTTTCCAGAATTTAGATGTACCTGTTTCCACAAATAGCCCCAGTTATTTTTCGTTACGTTTTCAGTTATTAGCAAACAAATTGAACAACTATACATTATTTTAAAAATTACCTTTCTTCTATTAATGCTATTCATACGAGAAAACACGCAAAAATATCAGGAAAAAAAATGCATGTTGAGCCCATGTCATTATTTTTATTGGCAAAAGTTTCCAGCCTATTCTAGATGCAAGTGCAAGAAATTTCCTCTGTTTGGCCAAAAAACTCTTCTCAAAATCTGATCGAATGATATTACCCCAAAATCGATAACAAGTATTTAACAAGTGATAGACAGGTAAAATGTTCAGGCAGTGGCATAACATAGATTTCTGTCACCTGTTACAAGGCCTAGATTTGTCATACACCTCCACTAAAATTTACCTTCCCTTTTAAAAATAATATAATGAATGCAATGGGCATGCGTGAAATTAAATTATTTATAGTTTAGTACATTAAAATGAGTAAATAATATTCAATGTGAGTAAAACTGCTAAGTCTTGGAAAGGTTTATCAAGTAAACAAAACATTTACCTTAACATTCCAATATATTTGATGAATCGTATAAAACAAATAAACCTGATACTCTAACAAATTTAAAATCATGTGAAATATCATATTAGTTTAAATCTTACAACTCTATAATAAACCACTTCCCCTCGTCCAATTATCTTGAAATTTTGCTTAAGTACTTATGTAGTCCCAATGACAATACAGTTAAATGATCTAATGATCACGGTCTGATGCTACAGAAAGGGGTTCAAAGGAAGTATCGGGTGCCCTTTGGCAATTGGCAGCTTTTGGGAGTGATAATGATTTAAATGTGGTGATTTTTAGGTTATAATAACCTTGATACTTCTAATTTTGATAAGAATTTACATATGTCACATGTTCTATATTCTTGATTGCTATTCGTCAAAAAAAGCACGATTTTCAAAAAAACAGCAGACAACATTTTTAGAATAAGATATTTATTTCTTTTTTTTGTCAGATCACAGATTGCTACATGATAGTTTTGTGGACTGTTGTTTATTGATTTAAGAACGTCAGAAAAATACAATTTAGATTTTTTTTTTTTTATGATTTGAAAAGGAAGGGCAAGTTACAGTGGTGCATTGATAAAGGAATGACTGTAAAAAAGGTGGAATGTTTGGTCTGCAAGAATGACAAGCATTTGGTTGAGAAAAAAACATGAGGTGGCTATATTTGAAAATACCGAAGGAGAGGAATGAATGTGTATCATAGTAGATCTATCAGAAAGAACAGTTAGCTTGAAGAAAATAATTTGAGCATAATTGAGATATTGGTGATGATAAATATGTGAGTATAAAAGGTTAATTGTGTTTTCATTTCTTTTGAGATAGGAATATTATTGAGAAGTGGTCACAGATTGGATGAGTTTTTACTCAGAAGTGCATATGGATATATGTGTTCGAAAGTAGCATGCTTGGGGCTCCTGGTGAAATTGTGGAAATAGACAAGAGTATGTTTGGAAAGTGAAAGTACAATCGTGGCAGAAGAGTGCAAGGAACATGAATATTTAAAAGTATGAAAAGGGATTCAAATAAATGTTTTTTCCACATTGTTGACGACAAATTGAAGGAAATACTACTCCAATTCATCAAAGGGAATATAAAGCCAGGCAGGATAATAATTTTGGAAATAATAATAAAGCCAGGCAGGATAATAATTGCTGAAAATCACATGACTGTTTACAGCATGAAGGCTTTACTCATCCTACAGTTAACCACAGCATTTGTTTCAAGAATCCAAAAACTGGAGCTCATATAAATTCGATTGAGGATTTGTGGAGCGTTGAAAATTCACTACATGGACAACGTAGGTGTGCAGATCAATTCAATTCACGCTTTGTAGAGTTCATGCGGAGTAAAATGCACATCCTGCAGTCCGCATGAGCTTTTAAGCGAAAGTTTACTCACCTACCAAAGAACTCTGGTTAAAAAGCTAGATACATTTTTGTCAAATTCTTCATTAATAGTATTCCTCTTTATTGAAGAAAATAATGTTTTACTTATGTATCATTGTAGTGTGTATAATATTAATGAATTATATTTATTTATAAAAAATATAAATAATTCTTCATTACCAATAAGAAACTACTTTTTACTAATCTAAGAATACTTTTCTGTAAAATGGGGCTGTTGGCGATGGTTTTCCTTTTTTCACCAAACAGGAGCGATATCACAGGCAAACGCAAAGTAGTAATGTGTCAGGAGGGAAATGAATTTGTGCAACGTGATTTGGCAATTTTTTACGGCCCCCTTTAACGGAAGAGCACCATAAATAATTTTAATTATAAATAATAATTATGTTCATAATTATACATAATAATTTGAAATTACACTTTTTTTTGGTACCTTTACATTTTGCCGGCGCCGGGAATAAAGTGGCCAAAAATGATACAATACCCTTTTTTTTTGTACTATAAAAATATAACTTTAAATTTTTTGGTCCTTTTCCATTCCGCCGATACAAATCTCACCAAGCAGACTTTATTGGCAACAACACACTGTATACACATATTTCGTTTGGCGTCAGTTGTACCATTTTTGGCGACTTCATCACTTGCACCAGCGAAATAGAAAAGTACTATTTTTTTTAATTCTACATAATTTTGATTTCAAATATTACATATTATGTTTTAATAATTTACAAATGTAAATATTTATAAATCATTATTTATTGTTACGTACTCTTAACTACAGTAAATTGCTCCATAAAATTATTCTTAATTTATTATTCACATCTAAATTTTTTTTTTCTCTAATTCAATCCATTAGGTTTTGATTATCTTTTCATTTGCGACATCTTCAAATATGTTGGTACAGTACTACTTTGGCAACCTATCTCCTAAATTGCCATGTTTTTGCTACAATCAACAATGGGCATTCCATACTTTAACTCAAAAAAGTAAGGGTTGCCAAATTTAGCAAATTATTTCAAACAAATACCTCAGTCACAAAGGATGTGAGCTAAACTGCATTTCAATCTATAATATGTAACCAAATAATTTAAGAGAAAAACAATGTTGTTACTCTAATTATCTATATAATATCATTAAAATCTATATAATATCATTAAAATCTATATAAATACAACATTACAGAATATTTTTTTTAAGATTAAATAAACTATTTTATCAATAAAAACTGAGAAAACAAATACTTAATGGTATCGTAAAAATGAATCAAATAATTTATGCAATGAATCGCAAACAATTTATGTAAGTTTCCTCATATTTAGTACAAGCTTTAAATGATTTTTTATAAAAATGAATACATGGTGGTACTTCCATGTCCTATCAGCACCCATTGATGATTTCACCACACGACTAAGAAATATTGCCAAGGAATGCTATATTGCAAGGTAGGTTAACCGAGTTTGGCAATGACCTTAACATAATCATAATTTGACAGGTGACGCTATAACAGGGAAGTACCCAATACATTAAATGATCTAATTAAACTGAATGCATTAATTACCAAAATATTTTAAAAAATGACAATTACATTTAACTTAAGATAGATATATAATTTTTCTGCCAAATGATTTAATAAAAATTAAGACTTTAGAACAAAACAGAGGATACTTTAAAGTTATATTAATTTCTTTCACAACATCACACAATATTTAACTGTCAATGAAAAGGGGATGTTTAATTTTTCAAGATAAAAAGATTTTAACCCTAATGGAATATTTTTGAAAACGGAAATACAGTAGAAAAAAAGGAGGAATTTGCAAGAAATTGCATTTTTTTCGACATTGTGAAAGGCAACTAGATAGTTCTGATTATACCACAACAAACTAGAAAAATTATTCCAGAGAAGTGTGTTCAACTATTTGATAACACATTTTAGAGGTCAAGATAAAATAATAGAAAAATCATTGATCAAAAAGAACACAAGGTTTGGTTTTATTAACGTCGCACTAGGAGTAACACAAGGGCTATTGACGACAAACCTTGTAATTTTGAACCTCTGTCAAGTGATGAGGACGACACCTGAGCTGACATCCCCTCTCCTAACTTCCACACCACGCCAGAGGGAGTACTTTGAGCCGCAACAGATTTAACGTGCATCAGCCCCGGCTGGTCTTAAGTGACCAACGCTCGAACCCGCGACACTACGAAAACCGCCGGCCACGAGTCTGAAACCATGACCACTAGGGTACCGGGACATTTCAGAAAAACACATATAAATGAAAATATTTAAAGGTCATATTAAGGAGTTTTTCTACTTGAAAAAATATTCAAGAGTTTAGTTTCATACAAAAAAAAAAAGAAACGACTTCCGAACCTTAAAAAAGTTCATTAAGGTCGAGAAGTTGTTAAATTAGTTGTATCTTACCAGCTATTACAAACAAAGCATTTGCATAATTAGTTAAAAGCACATAAACAATTAAAATATGTGAAATAACTTGCCTAATAGAAATAAAACTGTATTGCACTAAAAAGCAAATTTCAAATTTAGTTTCACTTATCTAATCACTCTTGTTGCCAACAATAAAAGTCAAGTGCATGTGAAAAAATAATTTAACGCATTTTTTTTAAAAAAAATTCAAATAAAATTGGCCCCAAGAAATAAAAAAAAAATTTAAGTCATAAAATTTAAGTAAGTGATTTTAAGTCAGAGCTCTTAAAGGAATCGAAAGTATTTTGTTCAAATGAACTAAATATAAATACATAAATTTGTATTTTCATCCTAATCATGATATCCATTAAGAATATTCCTCATAATACCTTTGAAGCCAAAAAATATTTAATTTTACCAGCATCAAAGTTATGTTATTGAATCAAAAATAGTTTTCAATATGTTTCAAGGGCAATTGAATCTATCTGTAACCATCGCTAAATATATACACTGTTAGTAAACAGAATAAGAAAAAAGTCTGAAATCTTGAGAGCATTTGAAATGTGCTGAGTTAAACGCAAAATATAATTTATGAATTTGAACTTAAGAATTGCTTGAATTCTCATAATTGACACTCAGAGTTTTTTAAAATTATGCTTAGGAAAACTTTATTTCAAACGAGTCTTTTCAAGAACAAAATTTTACATATTGCCAAATTCGTATGCCTACCGTAAGTTTGAACGGTGAAATAATTAACTATTTTATTTGAAAGATAAATAAAATATGTAAAAAATAATTTGCACAATCATTTATTTCATTTTGTGGAGCAGCTTTAGTATCGCCCACCTGCCGAATTTGGCGTCAAGTATCATGTTTTAAAAATGGGTTTCCATCCATATTTCCAACGTAATTCCATGTTCAAAAAATGAAAATACATATAACAAATTAAGGATATTTTTAAAGGTACTAGGACATGAGGGTGAAAATATAATGCCGAGATTAAGATTCTTTCTTTTTGTGATGTTTATGTTTTAAAAATTATTTATACCACTTGGGAATTTTTGTGTGTGTATCTCACAATGATATTTCAATAATTTTATTGAACTGTGAAAGAATTTTTTAGTCAAAAAGTTCTTTCCCTTTAAGTTGAATATGGACATGATTTTTCAGATATATTTTCATATAGGTGCTATTTTTATAAATATTTATATATATATAAAATATTTTACTCATCATATAGAAAACAATTCGCAAGATATAGTGAACCTAATTTTTTAAAAATAGTATTGTATATTTTCTTTGAAACAATTATAGAACTTCGTTATTTTGAAAATTTAATTCATTTTCTTTATTTCATATAAAAAAAAACTATATCTTAAAACTTGGGTATTGCTTAGAGTGCCATCCAATGAGATGTGGTATGGGTTGGATTAAAATTATGATTTATCGCCAAACTTGGCGGTATTTTTTGGAGAAAAATTTAGGTGGGCGATACTAGAGCTGAGCCCATTTTGTTAAAATGAATTATACAATGCAAGCCGAATTTTCATTTTTGTGAAAGTTATGATAAATATGCTTCAATAATGTTTGGAAATAAAAATTTAATTGTATCAGCAAATTTTATTTTAGATTAAAGAATGTGACCTGACGCTTGAAAAGCGTCATTGTCTAAAGATATAGGTTTCTACCACAAGCATATCCTGTATCAATTTTAAAATCACAGAAATTTTTGTTAGGATAGTTTGATTTTTAATAGCTATTCTATACCGAAGTATATTTATTATACATTGAATTAGTCACTGAAAAAGTGAGTTTCAAAATAAATTTACAGAATTTAATAAGCATAAATGTTAAAATTGTAAAAGAATATAGGTTAAATGAAATTCACATATACATGGAATTCAGATTCTGGGTGTAATTTTATTGTTGTAGATGCCATTTAAATCAAATTATAAAGTTTTATTTATAATACACTGTCTGTTTTGTAATTAAACTGGATTATTATGATAAAACATTTTCTCTACTATTCTTACAAGATGCCACTGTAATTGCATAAATAAATAATAAAAAAGTAATTGTTAGTAAACTTGGTTGAAAAATATACTGATGAAGAATAAGTTTTAGATGTCATACTTGTCTTAAGAGTGTTTATGTATGTAATTGAAATTCTATAGATCAACTAAGACTATTTTCAGAACTATTATCTGTGAGATGAGTAAACTCAAACCTAGAGATCTGAAAATTAACTTTACTGTATATTCTGGTATTTTATTTAAGGATGGAATACAACAGAAATATCTGAAACTCTTGTGACTTGCCTTATGACTTATACTGCTGTAGTTATTTTATGAACAAATAATTGTAGTTGTGATTTTATTCATTTTTTTTTTTTGTCATATTTTAATTTAATCTGTGAATTATTTAGGAATGATTATTGAACTCAAATAGTACAATAGATAATAATTAGGGCCTAAATTTCAATGACATATCATTATCTTTATGGATGCATCATTGACCGTGCTAACTTCTTTCAAAATTCTGATCTTGATTATCAGATTTTTAAAAGTGGTATTTTTTTGCATTGCATGCCATTTTTTACATTTTACTAGCATTTTCGGTCCTTTTCTTGAATTTCTTAAAGCTTTTATCTATTATTATTTAAATAGTTCTTAGGACTTTATGTTTTAGAATATGTAATACTTTTCAAACATCAGAGTTGGACAAAATTCAGATAACATCTGATTGATTATTCGTTAAAATAAAACAGAGTATTAAGTGCATGCCAAATTTGGCAATTTCATGGTTCTATGATAATTTTATTCTGGTAAGCTTTTCTCTGAAAAACTCTTTTTTCATCTATGTTTATTAATCTTAATGCATGTATTTTTTTTTTTTTTTTTTTTTTGTAACATTTCTGAGGAAAATCAAAAATTCAAGACAGAACTGTTATATTAATTTACAAATTGGTTTATACTATGGTATTCGTAAATCTTGTTTTTTTCTAGTATTTAAAGAGATTTTTAGGTTATTATCACTTTGTATGGTCATTATTATTCAGGCTGTAATTGTAATTACTTGCCTTGATAAATACAATTGAATGGTAGTTTCTATTTGCATTTCAGTAAGTTGCATTAAATTAATTAATGTAAAATGGAATTATCTAACACTTTTAAATTATGTTGTACAACAAAAATTATCATTAATGTATAAATGACAGTTTCATTGCATTTTCAATTGTTTTTATTTTTTATAATATGTTTATCTAATGAAATCGCTTAACATTAAATTAATTTTTGTTGTTGCTTAATCTACTGAATTATTCACTTTAGTGCATTTGAAAATAGGCCTCATCTCAAAATATTTGAAAATTCTAGAAATGAAACATTATCTGGGGCACGAACTTTCCATAGTAGTTCTTTAAGATGTGATTTAATGGAATTTTTTGATGATCCCAAAAATTTCGGAGAAAAGGAAGTCAGATCAGGTATTTTTTTTTTCTTGTAATTTATCAAAATTTTCTAATATGTAATCAAGTAAAAGTTACTAATTGTTTGCCATTTGATGAACATGTATATTTTTTATGCTTTCTAAAATAAGTGTAATTATGTTTCTCTACAAAACATCAAATTATTTTTTGTAATAGCACAAAGAATTATCCCATTGCTTATGATAATGTTGCTTGACTTGTGAATTATATGTTGCTAGAAGAATTTTGTGTTTTAGTATTATCTTAAAATGTTGTTATATTGTATAAGCTATTATAAATTAATTAAATGGCACGGAAAACGATGACATAACTATTTGATTGGTGTAACTGAGAATAATACAATCTATCACAGGGGGGAAAACGTGTAAAGAATTCTGCTTATCAAAAGTAAAAACTATGATTGCTAATAAATTTTTATTGTATTATTTATGTCCTTTTCTTTCCTGCACACTAAAAGTATGATTTAAATAATTGTGACAGTTATAATTATTTATTCATGGATACTGTGATTAGTTTTATGTACTGAATTTCATTGACGATGAAATTTGATTTATTTCTGTTAAAACTCTACAAATCAGAGCTTTTTTGTTATTTGTTTTCACAAATTACTACAGTGCTATAGGTTATGACCCAGTTCGATTAGGTTTGTTTTTTAGCCAAAATTTAGCTGATTTCTTTTTAAATTAGGAAACTTGAAAGAAAAATGTGAAAAAAATCAGCCAAAAACATTGATTTGGTTTCAAAATATCTGGTATGGTTTGAATGGAATCCTAAGAAAATCTATTTCTGCATCCTATTATGTTAGGCAGAAAGATTTGAGAAAAATAATGAGTAATACTGAATGAAAGATGTGAAAAATAATCAGCCCAAAACATTCATTTGGTGTCAAAAAACCAGGTATGGCTTCAATGGGGAAAACTAAAAAAAAACACCTACCTGTTTTTGCATCCTATTATGTCAGGTAAAGCATATTTTTGAAGAAATTTAAGGATTTTCTCATTATCCAGAAAATTTCACAATTTCATTGGCTCCTGCACCATAAACCCAACATTAACTCACTCCACAATCTCATAATGTTTCATTATGACAGGAAACTGCACTTGGGGGGAAGTAAATGTGGAAAATATAATGTTTTAGAGTAAATCCGTATGTATATTAAAGCAGCTATATGATATGCCCTTTTATACGTTAAAATTGTTGTTTGCTTGTATACTCAGAGATTTATGTAAAAAGCATACCAATGCTACCAAATGTTGAAATTGAATGCATTTGAAACATAAAACTGGGTGTAGCGACTCCCTTCTACAGCAGTGCCAGAGGTTAAAATGCCTTACTAACTAGTCTGATCAGACATCTTTTTAGCCTAGTTGGTTAGGGCATGACAAAATGTGATCAACTTTTCTTCAGATCCACTGGTCTAGGGTTCAAATCAACGCTGCCACTTCGCGATCGCCTCGTTGGGTAAAGTCTCCTCATTTATATGAATAGTGAAATATATTTTATTTTAAAATTTTATATGATCTCCTGATTATAATGTATTATAAGTTGAATTTTTAAATAATAACATTATATCTAATTAAAAAATCAATGTTGTTTTGATATTGAAAGATTTGAACTATTTGTATTGATATATAATTTTATATATATATATATATATACCCAACTCTTTATTTACATGTAATATATATGTTCCTCAGAAAACCATGCTAAAAAAAAATTGTGTAAAAAAATACATGTGACGTATGATAAATTAAAATTACGTTGAAATTTAAAGGTACGCTCTATGTCAGGATCCTGAAGGAAAAACATTTTGTTTTTCCTTACTTGTAGCAAATTTCAAGCCCTCGCAAATTAAATCAACTGTTAGTTGCTGAACTTCAACTTCATCATTATTCATTATCGACTTCTTTCTACCTGTGGATGCTACTTCTCCTTTTTATAACATTGGGAAATGCATGTCTTTTTAGAAAACCTGTCAGAATATAAAGTAAACAAGCCATGAATTAGACCAAGTCGCTCTCACATGTGTTGGCATAAACCTACTGTCTTCTAATTACTCTGTCAAAAGAGATTATTTTTTTAAAAAAAAATTTGATTCATGCTGGAACAAAAAATTCCTGTAAAAAAGAATATTGGTGAACCGTGTTATTTCAAAATCGTGTAAAAAAGAGTTGAGAGTGTGTAATCAAATTACTAGTGAGTGTGTAATCAAATTACATAGAAATACAAATAGTTCAAAATTTTCAATATCAAAACATGCTGGGTTCCTTTTCTTCATTTATTTATTAATTTGTTTCTACATTTCTTTTTGGCATTTAATCTTTTTAAACATTTTTAAAATTATTTTTTCATACATTTTTGGTATATATATATATATATATATATATACTGAATTATACTTGTAATGTATTTTCTGTTAAAATTTAAAATCTATGCAAAGATTTTTTTTTTTTTCCCAAAATTTTTATTTTGATTCCACACTCATATTTTTCACTACAGGTAGACTTTATTCGTGTGAAAAGAATTTTCTCAACCCAAAAGTCCCATAATTTTTCATCTAGTAAAATGTTAAATGAATAAATTATCTGGAAGTTTAAAAAAAAAATGAATTTATGATTTATTTTCTTAATTTAGGGAGAGCATGGACTATAGATGAATTGCGTATTAAAAGTAATTTAGATCTACATAAACTATGGTAAGTTTACCTCTGTAAATTTTTTTAATCTACAAAAAAAAAAATGCTTTTATTTATTTCTTATCTATAATTTGTTTAAAACTAATGTTAAAAAAGGATGGGGATTACGTTGAATTAAAAATTATAACTTTTAATGTACTATTCAACATCATTACTTCAATATAATAATCTTACAACCAGCTTCTGTATTCCATTCTCACAGAAATCTGCTACCTGATGGGCTAATCACTGCAGCCTAGCCATTTTGGCATTATCATAATGGTGCTGATTGCTCATCAAATTCTTTTTCAGGTGAAGGAATAATTGGTAGTCACTGAGCACCAGAACAGGGCTATACTGAGGGCCTTGCCTTATGAAGCGATGAGATCTTAGATTTGACTAGCCATGCGAGGATGAGCATTGTCATGCAGCAAAACAATTCCTTTACTGAGCATGTCATTTATTTTATTGAGGATTGCGTGATGCAGTTTAGTTAAGGTATTACAATATGTCTCAGAATTCATTGTGTCACTCTGAGGCGAAAATAGGCACAAGCAACATTCCCTGCTTATACTGAAACATTGTGCACATGATTTTTGTGTCCTGAAATTCTTTGCTTGAGCTTCAAATTTTTAAATTCCATTCCATTTGTGTGGAATACCTCCATTCCATAGAACAATGTTTTGATTCTTGTCTCACATGTTTCACTCATACTTTTTTATTGCTAGTGACAATTTTGCTTAAAAATTTGTCACTTTTATCACTGTATTTCTCAAGGAAATTCAAAGCCTTACCTATCTGATTAGTTTTGTGCACTTCATTCAACATTTTTGGTATCCATCGTGAGCATAATTTCGTATAAAGTGCTTTGCCATAATTTTTAAAGGAACTCTTCTTGAAACTTTTGAAAGTCATTGAATAATGGCCAAATTGTAAAGCATTTGTTTTCTCAAAATTTTTCATCAACCTTCTGTACTATGTTTTCATTAATGACGGATATTATCTGCTTCATTCCTCATCATGAAAATTAAGATAACCAATTTTAAACATTTTAACCTATTTTCATACCATTCTGTTTGTCATAGTGTTTTCTCCATGCACTTCATTAATCTGCTGTTGAATTTTGGCAGCTTTCACACCTTTCTCATACAGGAAATGAGTCACAGTGCATATTTCAAATTGGCGTCATTTTGAATTGTGTAAGGCTTTTTTAAATGTTCATAAACAAGCATGAGCACAGATGAATGCTTTTGTGCTGTCATCTGTGACTAACTAGCAGATATGGATACTTAGTGCACCTGCATGAAAGGGAGACAGTAGCTCTGCAACTGCAATATTTAAAAATGGTACTCACTTAAAAACATGTCTAATATTTAGTGATGTAGAGTCTGTCAGGTATATAGAAGATGAATATTTTTTTTAAGATTGTGTTGTTTCTAAGTTTGTTGTTAATTTTACTCACTAAAAACTCATTATGATTTTGGCTGGTTTTTATACAATTAAAGTGTCAAATTATATCAAACAAAAACTGAAATTGATTCAGATTGTTACATTGAGATTTTTAGACTATTTGGAAAGAATGAATATCTTGGTCTCTTATTAAAGAATGTTACTTGGATATTATATGTATAATATATTGTATTATTGTGTTTAATGTTTATATTTCTAAAAAATGTCTGCTTTTTATAAATTTTTTTTAGAAAAATGTAATGAAGAAATGTGACAATTGAAGAGTAATTATATTTTTATTAGCCTTCATAGGCTAATAAAAAGTAAAATTCCTTAAAAAATTGTTTTGGGGAAGATTAAATTGTATAATTGCTTTATTTTTAATAAATCCATTATGGGAAAGGAAAATGTATTGAGAGATACTTTTTATTTTCTTATTATACATGAAAAAATATTGTAAGCAATTTTATATTCTGTAAGATGCTACATTTTTAACCTCACATGTAAAAGATAAGATAAATGTAAAATGACCGAATGACGCTTACCTTAAATATGTTTTAATTATTTAAAAAAAAAAAGAATTTGAAAAGAAACTCTTTCATGTAAGGAAAATTAGCTTGTTCTGAAAAAAGCTTCATTTATACTAGATCTCTGTTTCCAATTAACATTCAGATTAACTCTTTCAAGAGGCTTGGCACACTGACTTAACATATCATTTTCTCATTCACCTCCAACCATCATGATAGGTGTCAGATTCTTGGAACATTTTAAAAATCAATCTTTTAGGCACATAAGATTTGAGATACATGTAGATTTGATCTTATATATGAAATTAGACAAAAGTGACTCACATGCATCTAGATTTTGATTATATAAGCATGGTGTAAAAGGTGTGTTCTTGACCTGTAGGCTTCCTGATGGTTCTTTAAATGAGTGAAATTTTTTTTAGTTTTGTTAGAGCTTTGAATTTTTAGGAGAATTAGGTTTTGTATATGTGAATTTTTTCTATTTTAACTAAGCACATTATCTGGTAGGTCTGGAAAGTTGAGTTTTCAGATGTGTTTGTGTGTGAACTGACGATGTGATAAGTGTGTCTTTAGTAAAAAACAAACTTAAATAAATGTATACCAATGATAATGTGACTCCAAACATGAACTTTCTCCAATATAAGTCTACTAAATAAAAATAATTTTATTTTATTAAGCAAAAAAATGACTTAAATATATAAAGTATGTTAATAAAAACATATCAATATAAGTTCTCTATTCATATATATGTACAGTAATCTCTGAATAATCCAGCAAATATCAGACCAGAGCACTAGCTGATCTTCGAAAATGCTGCGTAATTGAGTAATCACTAAATATAATGCATTTAAACAACTAAAGTTATGTAATACAGTGTATGCAAATAAAGTGTCAAAAATAAGAAACAACTCAAATTGCAAATGATGTACAGTTTCATACTGATATCTTACATTATTTTATCAAAGTAGGAGGCATAAAATAATTTTCTATGCCTTTTCAGACAGTGTGGGCTGGAAAGGCAGCGTCAGATTTCTGGGGAATATTGCAATGATTAACTATAATATTAATATAAATATAAAATATTAAGTATGTAAATTTATATAAAGCGTAAATCTTATGTACTGTGTGCATATACTTTATAGAATATTATTAAATAACATAACATAGATCTTTCCATAATTTCTTGAATTTAGGCATAGCAGCTAGAAACTCTTTGGCCCCACAGTATGCTCTCATTTGCCCTTACCATTAAAAGGGTCAATAAATGTATTTATTTATCGAAAAAACTGCTTAATAAGTAAAATTGATCATTATACAATTTTCGATTTTTTAATACCACTATGTACATTAATAATATTTGTCTTATTGATTATTAAGAATTTTAACTCTATTATACTTTTTTTTTTCTTCAGAATCATGCTCAGAAATGATCATTTTCTGAAATAAGTTTTTAATGTAATTTTGAATTTGAAAATTGACAGTTTTTCTAAACTGATTCATATTTTTAATAGGTATGTATTATATAAAGAAAAAAACATGTTATTAACAATGGAACATAATGCAAAGGAAGAGGCTGAATATTTTCCTAGTCCTGAAAGAATTGACAAAGTAAGCTTCCATTTATTAATCAGTGTTTTGCAATGAAATCTGTAGTAATCCCCCCCCCCAATTTTTTATAATATTTCCTTTCACGAAATATTAATTTAACAAATATGTATGGCTGAGTATAGAAATAAATAGTATGTAGTGTTAAATGAATTTCCAACAAAAACACATTTCTTGTTTAAATATGTAATTATAACTGTAAATTTTTAAAAGTTTTCAACATAACTGGATATTCTGTTCTTATAGGCTTGATTGAGGGAAAATTACTTTCAGTACATGAAAATAATTTTTTAATTTTATTTTAAAAACAAAATAGTTTATTTTGAAATTTCCATTTTGCCATAATACTCCCCCCCCCCACCTACTATTAGTTATTTTCCACCAATTTTTGTTCAATGTAAATGTCAAATATGTTTTTATATTGAGTAACAGCACTTAGTCTTTCAGAACACAATATTAATGAATGCTATCATAATTAAAGGTATTGTAGATTTGTTACTTTTAATAACATGATTTATATTGATTTGAGGTGTGATTATTGGAATATTTATGAGCTACACATATTTTATTTACTTACTGCATTTAGATAAGTCATTAAATAAAAAAAAGTAATATTTAAAATGAATATTTTAATTATGTAATTGAGAGAAACTTTATGTAGTATCATATAACCATAACAATATTGGGAAGCTTAAACAGAAATTTTTTTATGGGAAAGTATGTCTAATTTATATTTATATGTGTGTGTGTATATATATATATATATATATATATGTGTGTGTGTGTATATATATATATATATATATATAATATATTTGATGGTTTTAATGATTGGTCACATTATGTGCTTGTGTGTGTGCTTCAGCAATTTCCTTGTGACTTCTAGGTATGGAACTTAATTCAGCATTCAATAATGGGGACTGCATGAGGTGGAGCTCAAGATTTGGAAAGTGGAACTATAAGCATATGTTATTTGAGATTCTAAATAATCAGAAACACAATAATACTTACCAAACCTTTGTAGTAGGCTTTAACAAAACTCTAATTCTATATTAATTCAAAAATATCATCTCTGTTTTTATCTATTTTATAGATTGAAATTGGTATGGAAAACCTAGAAGCTGTGGTCAGAGAAAGAAATGAAGCTTACTTTTTATTAGAAACTGGAAAAACTGGAGAACGTCCTCATAACTACAAAGAAGATGAGTTTGGAAGGTTTGAATGGTGAGTTTTTTACTCTCTTAAAATTGAAAATTTCTAAATTGCATGAAAATCACTGGAGGATGAAATGAATTAAATTTAGAACAAAAATTGTTTTAAAATGCTGTTAATGATTTTCAGAATTGTAAGTGACATGCTATATTTTACTTAGTTTAAAGGATTTTTTTAATAAGTTTTTCAATTTTATAAAATGATATGTATTAAAAAAGATGTAACAAATTTGTTGCTTAATCTCTATAGATAATGTTGCACTTTTGTGTTCAGCATATATTTTATATATTCAGAATATAATGAACAATATAATCCCATTTCCTTTATTCATTTCTAGAGTTGTGTTAATGAGATTTTATGATCATCGATAAAAATGTTTACCTTTTTAGTCTTGCCTATGTACAAAAAATATGTTATACTTCTGCTACAGTTATTGTGTTATTTTAAAATGTGAATAAAATATAAATAATTTTAGAATTGTTAGCAGGTTTTTCCTAGATTAGATAACCTGCTTTTTTAAATATGTGGTAATTTTAATTAGATTTTTAAAAAAATTTATGAATAATATTTAAGTATTCTTGCTCTGTATTGTTTTGTTTTGTCATGCATTCAACTTATCATTTTCACTATCTTTTAAAGATTATATAAAATTGCTATTCAAAAAGTATTTGTAGCTATGGACATGTTTGTAACTGTGGACATGTAAGTTTTTAAAGTAATGATGCTCACACAAATAAATAACATATATATATATATTTAATTAGTGTGCCTTTGAAAGAACATTTAATTCCAATGCGAGAAAATGAAGAATTCTTGGAAAAGGAATTATTTCCAACTATGAAGACTGTCAATCCAACAATTCCTGAATTCTTACTGAAATTGAAGGAAAAGGAGCGTGTAATGGCTAGATATACAAGACGACAACAGCGAAAACACATTAAAAAATTATTTAAAGCTTTTCCTAATATGGATATGGAGGCATTGCAAGCAGAATATCCTGATATTGATGTTTATGAATATAAAAAGTATTTAGAGGATAAAGATGAATTGTAAATAATTATGTTTTTACATTTTATTAAAGTTATATTTAAAAGAGAATGTTTTGAATTTTTTTCATTTTTTGTACATGTTCTTTAACTTAAAAAATTTCTATGCATTTAAAACTGGTGATTTTATTCTCTTTAACTTTTAATCATGAAGTAAAATAATAGTATTCTAGTAATGAATTAAAATATTCCTAAGAAACGTTAACTGATATGATATTTTTGAACTGATTTCTGAAATAGTTTGGTGTATTTTAAAAAGTTCTGATTTTTCTTGTGCTCCTTTAAAATCTGTACAGTTCTCTGTAAGTTAGTGTAAATTCTTAAAAAACTTCTTGATAAATGTAAATTTTGCATAATATCAACCAATGAATTAAGGGTTATTTTTGTACAAGTCCATATTGGTTAATAATGTGTATATATATGGTGCGGTACATACTACTCATAATATCAACACAGCATTTGGTAATGTAACTGTCAACAAACAAACTGTATAGGGATGGTTCAAAAAGTTCTTTCCTTGAATCCAAAACCAATTTCTTTATTTACACAAACTAAACTTTTCATCATAGGGAGCATTGTGGTCCAAACTACACCGTTGTAAGACAATTAGTTGATTTTATATTAAATTTTAAAATGTCTCGGGGATTTTTAGTCCATCCTATATTTATATTTATTCTATGTTAAGATCTAAATTTCTGTGTTATAATATTTTAACTGTTGGAAACTTGTAAAATTCTGATTAGCACAGGTCATTGGTCTCTATGAATGTGGTTAAATTTGAACCATTCATTGTATTTATTTTGTTTAAAGAAAATTATGTGGCTTATCAAGCAACTCTTAAATTCATTAAATGATGGAAAAATCAGAAAAATTGTAACTATGGTTTTTCTTTTCATAGGAATTTAATGAAATTTCTCAGAAATATTAATAAAACAGTTAAACTTCACAAATAAATACAAAAGAAAAACAGTAGGCTTATTTTCTAACATGAAAATACACAAAATGGAAGCTGAGCAAATAATATAGTATCCAAGTTCTTTATGTGATCAACTATAATATTAGGTATGATCGCCTCTAACAGCTATTGATGCAAGAAAGTTAAATGATCATCTATAGAGCTTATACGAAAGTCATCAGTAAGTCCATAGAAAATCCGAGAGATGGCGCTTTTAGCATCGAAAATGGTTTGTTTTTAGTAAGCATCCTGACTCACTAGACACCTGTGTCAGCCTTTTCCATTATATGGTTATAATTTTTATTGTAGATTGAAGCAAGAAATTCATCTTGATTTAGAATAATGAAATGATGTTTAAACACTTATAAACATCCAAAGACATCATAACTGAGTTGGACAAAGCTTGTTAATATTCCGTTCTCAAAAATATTAAAAAACAACGGAATTCCGTAGAAATAATAATATCAAAAATGTTAATATTCCGTTTTTAAAAAACAACGAATTCCTTAGAAATAATAATAATATCAATTCGCAAAAAAAAAAAAAAAAACGACATTTCATCATATTTATTTTCTTGTTCTCAAAAATTACATTGTTGCCATTATTAACAACAAAGAATAAAACAGACGATTCTGCCATAAAAATAAACTATTAAATTAAGTATTAAAATAAAAGAACAAACGATAAACTATTAAAGTAGATAATAATATTCTGTTCGGATATCAAAATAAGACAGACGACAAAACATTAAATTAAATGCATCTTAGCAATATAAATATACTTTAAGCGCACATAATGTAATCATTATTTTAAGAATGTATTTTATAATGTCAATCTTGCTTTTAAAATTTTATTCTTCCTAACGAAGACCATGGACGTAACAAAGCTCATGGTACATTCAATACTGTATTTGCAACTGTTTGCAATTGGGTAAATGAGTTTAAATGTTGCGGTACATCCACTAAAGATGAGCGTTGTTCGAGGCGCACAGTGGAAGTGACTTCTCCAAGAATGATTGACAAAATCCTCGATATGGTTTTGCATGATCGACGAACCAAAGTACGCGAAATAATTTATGCTAAGTTGAAGGTACAGTGTTTTCAATTTATACGAAAAACTTAGCGTGAAAAAAATCTCGGCAAGATGGGTGCAGCATTTGCTCTCAGTGGAAAATATACGTAATAGTGATGTCAACTTCGCTATTTTGACTCTTTTTTTTGTCGCAATCATAACGAGTTTCTGCATCGATAGATAACTGTGGACGGAACGTGGATACACTACTACACATCTGAGACAAAGAAACATTCAAAACAGTACGTTTTTGAAGGTGAACGGGTTCCGAAGAAAGTAAAGACGGTGAAATCGGCAGACAAGGTGATGGCCATAGTTTCTTTGGATGCACGCGGAATCATCCACACTTATTACTTGGGGAAAAGGAAAAACGATAACCGGATAGTATTATACGTCGTTATTGCACCGGTTGAGCGAAGAAATTGAGTCCTCATTTGAAGAAGAAAAAGACTTTCACAAAGACAATTCACGGGTGCACACCCGTGTAGTTTCGATGGCCAAAATCTTGGAATTCTAGTTCAGATTATTACATCTGCCGTATTCTCTGGATTTGATCCCCGGTGGCCTTTTCTTTCCAAACCTAAAATATTTGCTCTGTAGGCAACAGTTCGTGTCGAACGAAGATGTTATCGCCTATTTTGAAGAACTTCCGAAATTTTACTTTTTAGATGGCTTACAAATAATCTCTCATCGGTAAAGAGCGAAGACTCAATTAACTTGCTCCCCAATTGTCATGTGTATGTCCATTTAAACCTTTCATTTCGGTGGCGTGTTGTGAGGAATACACACAATGCTGGACGTCTGGTACATAAGTCTCCTACACTCAGTTTATTTGAGTGATGAACTGTTGAATCTTATTTTCAAAAGTCAAATTAGGTTACGCTGTACCAGACAATTATTTAATTATCTATTTTTTAAAACACATTATGATATATATATATATAATACAAAGATCCATAAGAACATTGATGCAGTTGATCTGAAGTGCCAGCCTTTCAGTAGCCTGTACAAGAAGAAAATTCGCATTCAACCACCTTGCTTGATACATGGAATTGATTCTGTCCCGACTTTATTCGCCCAATTACACGCCATCGCAATTCATTTCAGCCTCCTAAAACTAGGGATCAAACAAAACATTTGTATAAACCCTGTTTTCTCATCACCTAATTATTTTTCCTTTGATTTCTTAAATTATTAAAAAATTTACTTGGCGAAAATATGCACGTAATGCATTGTTGTCTGACTGATGCTTCGTGGTTAACCGTATTGTAAGGCACCACAGTGACTATATAAAAAAGTTTTAAATGTTTAACTGGGCTACTAAAAAGAAGTAATTCATTAACCCAACAATTTTTAACTAAACGAAATTAAAATTAACGAAATACACCTGACGAGCTGAACAGCTAAAAGGAAGAAGTAAGAATTGGCTTTAAATCCGTATCTTGTGACTTTGATGTTCATAGGCGGGAAATGGTTATTTTCATATTAATTAGAGAGCTCTATTGAGGCTAATTAAGTTTTGGAGGTGCAGGTGATGAATCTGTTTACTGTTGTTTTCTCGATACTTGGTTAAAAAGATGAGTTGCTAAATTAGCTGTCAAATTTGGATAAATGGGGAATTAAATTTAATTTAAGTTACTATATTGAAAAAATTTTGAAGTTTAAATTGCGTGCTCTGAGTGAGAATGCTACGATGATGGTTTAGAGAAAGATTGAAAATGAAAGGATGAATTTTTGAATTGTAGATGGTAAGTAGAGAAGAAGGCGGGCGGGGAAAGAGTGGGAATTCCGCGCAGTAGAAGGGGAATGTAAATTAAAGTGAAGTTTTCTGTGAATGAGATGTTTCGTTTGAATTTTGAGTATTAATTTTGTTTTAAAAGGAAATTTTTTAAATGGCTTTATGAGATTCATGGAGAATTTTTCTGGATCTTTTAGTAGGAGAGTTTATGGGGGGAAATTTCATTTTCATGGGTTAGTATATTAATATTATCTATGTTGGAAAGGATGCTGAAGAAGAGTATGGAGATGTTTTGTATGTGTTTCCTAAAAGTAGTGAGTTTAAGAACTCTTTCGAGTTGGGAATTTTCCTGAACCATCGAGCTTTAGATATCATATGAATAATAGAACTTTAGAGCGTTTTTTAGAATTTAGATATTTGATTTCGCAGCAAAAGTCTACACAGGGTATGCGTAGTTAAGGACTGGTTCCATAACGAAGATTTAGAGAAGCATCTTGTTTTCTAGAGACATTGTAGAATTAAGCAAGTGGGAGTAAAGTTTATATATTAAGTTCTGGAAATTTTCACTTTTTTTGTATAATGTGTTTTTTCCGAGTGAGTTGTTTATTTAAAGTTATTTCAAGGTATTTTACCGACTAGGGCCTTCCTACTCCATACCCGTAGTGCACCATGTACGGAGTGAGAGTTGGCCTCTCGAATTATGAGACCTTGGGATTAGTTTCTTATGGAATAATTTTCTTTTTATAAAAAGGACTGCATCTGATTTTTCGACATTTACTTTTTTCACCGTGTTATCAAAATAATTTTCAAAAGTTTGTAAGTTTTTATTAAGTGCGAAAGTGGCTGATATGGATTTTTATAGCAGCATGGATAGCTGTATCGTCGTCATACATATTTAGATTAGAGATGTCTTAAATGAAAATGTTGAGAAAAAAAAAGGTCCTAACAAAGACTCATTTGAAATACCTGCATTAATCCCACGGGGGAAGAGAAGATGCTTTTGATTTTAAATTTGAAGGTTCTGTCACTGATGTAAGGGTGATTGGGGGAAGTGGTTTGTAATTAGTTTGTAAATGAGGTCTTCGAAGGGCACTCGGTCAAAGGTGTTTTGAATGTCCAGAAAAATGGTGCGTGCGGTTAATCCTTTTTGAATGCTAGAAGAGATTAATTCTGTCAGTTTGAACAAGGGATGTATTGTATATAATTATTTTGTAAGACCACATTGATTTGGATTAATAAAGTAGTTGTCGTTAATGATGGTTTTAGTTCTATTAAGAATAATATACATTTGGTTAAAATTTACCAGAGTAGGAAGGAGAGAGATAGGTCTGTAGCTATTAGTACAGCAAGCATTATTTGTGGCTTTAGAATTGGAAAGATTATAGCTGTTTACTGGTTTTGAGGGAAAAGTTATTTTAGAATTATACTAATTAGGCAGGTATATAGGAATGAAAATTATTTTGAGTAGAAATTTTTTGATCACTTTGTTAGTGACACCGTCCCTTCCTGGAGCACTTTTTAATGGGTTTTCTTCAACTCACATTGCAACTTTGTCTTGGTCAAAACTTTGAAACCTTTTTTTTTTTCACATTTTAAAGCACTCAATTGAGCTGAGATTTTCTATGCATGATTGTTTTGGATGACAATACGATACTTTAATTATGATTAATAAAAATTAATTGATTAAAACTAATTATTTAAGAAATTAAACCTGACTCAACGTTCTCTTTCGTTATTAAAATCTTAAAGTACAAAAAATTATGTTACGCAAAGTGAGAAAATTTGAAAGAAAACCCATGTGTTTAAAAAAAACTCGTTTTTTTACCAGTGTTATTATTGTTGTAAGTTTTTCTGATGAAGTCTTGCTCTTAAGGTGAAGGCGAAGCTTGTGAGAGTATTAGTAACTAGGATTCTTAAGAAATTTTCAATAGTGCCGTTGAAATTCTGGGTCGAAACTTGTCGGTATATCATTAATTTGGAAATTTCGTTCAAGGGTGCTACAGATTTGAGATCGTCACAATAGAAATTACTTGCCGTAGTGTAGAGATGGGGCATTTTTTTTTTTTTTAAATTGGCATTATTCCAAAGGGGAAATTGAAAATTTGCTCGAGGAAAGTTATTGGTTCCATGATTTCTAAGTTAATTTATGTATTTTTAAAAATTATTTGTTGGGCTACATTAAGTTCATTTTTAATTTTGGGATCAGGGGTTCTTTGGAATAATTCATTAATTTATTTACAAGTGTAATTAACCTTTTGATAATGTAGCGATCCTTGTTTTGTGACAATGGTGCTACAGCTGGATTCAGCTCTTGCGCCATAGACCTATATTCATTCACTTGCTGCATCCTATTAAACTTGGATCTGCTGATTGCATTCGACCATGGTCGAAAGAAGAAGTCCATCTGCCAGCCATTTCTATTCTTAAGAACTTTTGCAGGGAAGTATGAACTGAAGCAAAGAGCATCCTCTTCTGCGTGTGTATATATATACGCAGAAGAGGATGCACTTCGCTATATATATATATATATTAAGAATTTAAAAATTTGTTCTAACATTAATAAAACGTATTCCGAATGCACGATTGAATGAGAACAGCCCTTTTTTATATATATATAAAAAGATTATTTATTAACTGGAGCTGAGAGACAGAGATAACAAATATATATATGGTTGGAGTCGCAGCTACGTCATTTTGGTATCAACTGACAAGTGCAGAACAGCCAAGAAGCAGAAACGTGTAAAAGTATGAGAGAGGAGAGCATTTTCACTGTGCGTGTTAATTTATAATGGAAATTTTCTAGAAATATTTTTCAGTCACGTGGTACTCACCTGACATTGCCAGTCTAGAGGGATTATTTCTGATCGATTTACAATTATGGGAAAGCGGATTAAACAGATTTTATGAGCGCATGATCTAATAAATAAAAGGATACTTTGGAATTGGATTAGGAAATAGAAATGAACTCTTTACTTTCGAATTAGAGAATGGGAAAAATTAGGAACTTAAATTAATTTTATGTGAGATCATTACATATATATATAACTTTCGCATATCTGTAAATTGGAGATAGATTTTCATCTTTCTATTGTTCTGCCTTGCTACCAATTGGTTTCATTTATAGATAATTTATGTTAATGTAACATAAAATCTTAATTTTTATTTACAAAATTCCGCATTTAAAGGTGGCTAACCAATAAAATGGCTTGTATGTCTTGAAATAGGCAAGTTTACAAAATACTTTTGTACGCAATTAACCTTTCTAAGAGACTAATTTCGTGTAAATTTTTTAATATTTTTTTTAGATCAGAAATTACAAAATGAACAAAACCAATTGGCAAAATAAAACACTTTAATCAGTTTCAATACTTTTTATTATTCTATATTCCAAAATTTCTTTACAATATGCCACATTATGTATAAAAAGTTAATGTATTTAAAAATATTTTTTTGTCTTAATTTTGTATATTTTGTCTTAATTATGAACTCTGCCGAACGCCCAGGCGCTTGTTGCCTTGATCACAATTATTATAGTTGATTACAATTAAGCTAAAATTTTACTAAATGATGCACTTTAACTTTTTAATAGTAATTCTGATGAGAGGGTATGTTTTAATTTTAAAACAGGTACCTCGTAATTTTAGCCGTTACCGTTACCGTCTTAATTATGAACTGATCCATATTGTTTAAATTAGATTTATGTTATTGTATAATACGTAATGCAAAAAAGCTATGCTGCCATATGACCATACTGCTTTGCTTTAATTGAAAACACTTGTGATATTTCTAAAAAAATAAATCTTGTTAAATTGATATTTTTTTATAATCATAAGGAGACAAGCTCTGTCCAAGTAAATTTTAATCCACTAACACCAATTAAAAATGACAGACGTGTTTAGTAAAAAAAAAAAATAATAAATAAATAAATAAAATTCCTAGTATAACAAATGTTTTGGGATCTAAGTGTGTCAAAGTTCATAATTCAAAGCAGCAAGAACTGCTATGTAGAATGGGTGGTTTCACAGACCAAGCAGAAATTCTTACATGTAATAGTTTATACTATAATGGTTAAATATATTCCAAAAATATAGCTGTATTAATTGGTTGTGTAGATGACTTGCCTCTCTTTCGAAAAATTAAAGAACTGTCTACATAATAACGATGCATAAATAGCATATTTATTTGAAACAGCATTGTTTGAAAAGCATTTTCACTCGTAGTTAGTAACCGGACAAAATGTTGTTGATTTGAAAGAAATAAAAAATCTTTTTACCTTTACATATTAGAATTTCCTAATAATTTTAAATGATATCTCATTGTATGCTACATTAAAACGTAACCTATTTTTTCGAATGGAGTCGGGCCATAGTATGAATTAGATAGCAGTGTTTATAAGTGGTTTTTGAAACGACATGCCTTCATAAGTAGAAGTTAAAAAATTTTACTTTTTTCTTTTCTTTTTTTTTTTTTTTTTTTAATATTCTTGTTTCAAAATTGTGAATGTTTTGTTTTTAAATGCCTGATATCTATGTGTAAGATATTCAGAATAAATTTTTCAAAAATATGATACGGTTTTATTTTTTCTGTGAACAACGAATCATTATTTTTAGGTATTAGATTTGTTATGATGTTAATTCAAAAGGAAACATATATATATATATATTAGATGAAAAAAATGCTGTACACTAAGTTTTTTACTATGGAAAATCTTATATTCTTCAAAATGTTTCCAAGATATTTCCAATAACTTATTATTAAATGACTGAACTTTCAATAAAACTCCATTTTCTGCATGTATAGGAAACAAACTATCTTCTAAAAACATAAATATATTTCTTAATGAACTGAATTGCTTCTGGAACTAATAGCTCAGATTCCTTACACATTTGTTTTGAAAAGAATTTAACTCTTGAATCGAATCTATTTTCATTAATTAAAGATTTATTAAACCACTCGAATTGATTTAAATTTGAGGTATAAATTCAAATTACAGTTTATGATCACATAATAGTTGCAATTTTGTTTCTAAAGGTAACAGTTTTGTTACACACAGTAAATGAAAGAATTTTGAATCGGAAGTTTTGTAACAAAAACTTCATTAAGTGTATGTTAAATAATATATAAGATGAAGAAAATGATACTTGCAAATAAAGGAGCGCTTATTTGATGCAGTAACAGATTCACAAATAAATACATGACACTCTTTTTCTATTCCACACTCATAATTGATACAGAAATACCTTCGAAAATGAGTATGTGAAGTTTCCATTTTGAGTACGTACATGTTACTAAAAATGAGTATGTGCGAGTCTTAAATTTGAATACATGGGCATCGGAACCATTTTGAGTATGTGAAGTATTCAAAAGTGAGTACGTTGTACTCGATTTTGAATACCCGTTTTTCGCAGTGTTGTTCCTATCAAATTGTTAGTTCTTAATACTATGGGTAAATAAAAGTTCTCGAATTGAAATTAAATTCTGTTCTTTTTATTTGACTTGCATACTTCGGGACAATATTCCGAGGGACATAGAATCTAATATGATTTTAGATTGGGTAATAAGCAGATTGTAGGTAGGATTTATTTGCATGATGAGTTCTGTTTGAAGATCAGTGTTGTTTGAAGATCAGTGGGATTATTAATGTTTTAAAAATGTAGAATATTTATGTTATTCAGATTTTGATGAAATTTTTTTTTACCAATTTGTTTGAGTAGCTCTGTTGGTTTTTTCATGATTAATAGTTATATCTAATTCAAGGATGACCGGATTGTAATCACTTGACAAGTCTGGGATTGATTGAATTTTGAAGGGGCAATTGAATTCTTCAATAAAGATGAAGTCTCAAGAGTATTAGCAGAATTGACACCAAACCTTGGGGAGGTGAGGGGAGCTATTTGTAGATAGTTTGTATTTGCAAAAAAATTAGATTGTTACCAAATAAAGGATTGTGTGGGCAGTTCGAAGTACTCGTATTTTTGTAGTAATCTTTTTTTTTTATTATTATTTAACACTGTGTCCGTGAGTCTCACAGTTAATGTAGAAGGAGTTGTCTACATTTTTATTTCACAGTCCTTTGTAAGGAGTGTGATCACAGTTTAAGCCTCGTGGTGCAATATCGTAATATTCCAAACTATGATGAAAGAAATTACATGAGTAAGATTTCCCCATGGTTTGTTTCAATACGGACAGTCATGTAGCAAATTCTGTCTACTCTGAAAATGTCTTCTTTTTAATTTCTTGGAAGAGTAATGAGAATGACTTGTAACGATTTTGCTTGGTACGTCGGCTTTTTAATTGGGCAACTTTGTCTGGGTTGAAGCCCAATTCGACTAGTCTTTCCTTGATGTGTCCTGCCTTAGTTTTACATGGTAGATCCTTCACCACAAATTGAAGGAAATTCTCGAGTTTGAGTTTGATAATATAGTATTGGAAAATTTGCCCTTCAAAGTTCTTGATTATTCCGCGGTGTTCAGATTGAATTTGATATGCTCGTCATAGAGGCGAATTCTAAGCTGTGGAAATGTTACTGAAATTGTCTTTAAGTGAATCTCTGTAGATGAATATAATTTTTAACGTTATTGGGAGTAGGAAGTTTTATAGGGAGGGGGATAATGTGGTTTTTTTTTAAGTTTCCGTATTATTAGCAACAGACTTCCTGTGAATTAAGCTTTAAAGTTTGGACTTTATTTGAAGTGGTAATAATGTTAATTTTACATTAGATTTAATTAGAGATTTCTTCTTCTCCTTATAATTTTTTTGCTAGGTGGAGTATGAAACCATCTAGCAAATACTGGATGGAATACTAGCTCCATCCAGTATTTGCTAGATGGAACTAGGTGGAGTATCACTACCATGTTAAATATATATTTTCTTCTTTACGGCTTGATATAGATCTGATTGAGGGAAAACGGATTTGGAAATCGGGTTTAGTACAAGGTGTAAAAATTTTAAATTCACCTCCCAATTCTGTCCTGCAATTGCTGTATGGTTGTACTAAGCGCAGCATTGAATGTAGATAGGATCATCTGAGCTGAAGATTTTATCCATCTCTATGTTTTTGATGAGTGAGATCGTTCTAGAAATTTATGTATTTTCGAGAACCAAGAGAACGCAACTTTTCCGTAGATCGTTAGTATTGGTGGGCGTGGTTGGTATTAAATTAGCTTCTTTGCCTAATTCCATTTTTCTTGCTGATTTCCTGCGTCGGTTCCATTTTCGAATCCAAATCTTTATCCATAAAAAGAGATTAATAAGAGAATTTACTCTCTGTCTGATCAGCACTGAAAAGCGCTGTACGTGTTTGTTATCTGATGCAGAAGAGGTATTCTTTTGCTATCTGATGTAGAATGACTTGAATTCATTTCTCCACAACTACCGGCTCACATTCACAGCGGTCAGGGTGAAAGGATCGCACGACACCACAGTACTTCTCGAAACTGAAGGTCGGGTGTAACTTGCCCGAAGAATGTAGCGAGAATCCTACCGTTCGACCGGAACGATACCACTATCGAAAGTTAACGTGAGTTGGAGTGTTAAAGAGTCCAGCTCAACGCCACAATTGTTTTGTAAAGTACCATAAAACTCACTGGCTGGATTACAGCAAATTATCGTTCTTTTTGTGTTTATTTTAACGCTATCATAACGTAATGTTAAGTGTAGTTCACGGAATTGGAATACTTTTTCCGATGGAGAAATGCTTGAACATTAATTTGATTTTCTGTCCTTGTTATCTTTCAGAGAGCAGCGTATTTTATAGTACAACTCATTTCTATCTGAATCAATTCCTATTTTCTGGTGTAAAATGTGTTCCATGTTTTGTCTGCTTTACTGCAATGCTAATTAGGCTTTAATAGGCCATTTTTCACGTATTCAGGTGAAAAATGGCGTATTTTTGGAATACTCCTAAATTTTAAGAATACTGTATCATAAACAGATGTAAGCGTTATAATGTCGCAAATTTATATGAAAATTGAAACAATTTTCTGTCTGGAAATGTGTTCGAAATTTCAATCAGGATCTTTGATATTCAGCGCAGACAGACTTAAATAAGTTATACTTTTATTAATGAAACTATCACTGATAATTTTTTATTTCTAGAAATACTTTATTCTAATACATGTATAATATCGAATTCCTTTGATAAAATGTATATTGTTTAGTGTTGATAAATTATTTAAAATAAATTACGCAATAGTATTAAATTATATCACTTACATTTTGTAGCTAATTTTTATATTTTTGTTTAAGCCTACCCCCGTACTACCCGTTTTTTTTTTTTCTTCTCTAAATTCCCCATCGACGCCACTGTTGAGTATCATATCTAAGGAATGGCTATCTCGAAATTTCACTGCGAATTTTCTACTCTCAACTTTTAAAGCTTGTTTTCGGCCAATGTCCAATGACATTAAACGACAGTACTCGTAGCTCCATTACTTAGCATAGCATATATTGGTGAGTATTACTTTCCATATATATACTGCGTAATTTATATGAAGATTAGTTTGGTAGTCATTTTCCTCGATTTTTGGAAGCAAATGTATCTTAGCACATCATGACAGATATTAAAACCTTACTTATTCGGCATAAAAAATTGTATCAACATTTGTAAAGCCTGTTTACTTTACTGCATCATTAAAATTGTTCATACGTAATAAAAGGGGTAATTATTTGATGCTATTTAAATGGAGAAAATTTCATAAGAAAATACACGAATTTAGATATTTTATTAAAAATAAAATTAATTTCTATTGGAAATAGATATTGTAAACTTTTTTAATCTAAAAATATTCGTTAATACATAAATCAACTACTTATTTTTTAGGGTAAAAACATTATCTATAATAAAGTTTTAAAAAAAAACTTTTCAACTTACACAACTTTTTTTTTTAAATATCAAACATGTCCTTTTTTATAAACGTACAGTTACTTTTTCTTCACCAATTTAAATCCGTAAAATAATACAGTCGGACCTCATTAATTGAAGGTAAAAATTTAAATGTAGTAGTTAATTATATATAAAATGGAAACAAGTTGCGACGAAATTCTTCTACCACCAAGTCGAACAAATTTAAAACAGATGAATTAAAAAATATGACCATTAGACAATCCGTTAAAATGTGATAAACGGTATACGAAACATGACAGAAAAGACACCGGGATTATCCTCACCAAATAAAAGATGTTTATGAGCAAGGTGAGTATGTCTTATGTGAAGGTGAGTCAACCTGATATCCGCTTTCCGCATTGTAACATTAGTGCGTTCCAACTCTGGGTATGGAATGCCGTGTAGTTGGAGCAATCCAGATCCATTCGTTTCCTGCCATGCCGTTTAAAAGGAAAAACTTTTTGTCTTCGGGACTGATAGCTGCTGATTGCGCAACACAGTTCGTTCATTCATAGCCCAAGATATCTAGAAATTAAGCAAAATTTACTATACGTACATTTTGCAAATAATATTTGCGATATTAGTCACTACAGTGACAGTAATTCAGATTTTCCACGACATTAATGCTGTCAATATATCAGATGACATGAGAGCTAAAGCCTCAAGCTTGTAACTTCTCATAATACAATGAGCGTCATATTAAATTTGGGATTTATTGCACAGTAGCTAAATCTGGCTATGTGTTACACCAAACATTCATATGCAATTGTGATCAAGACATTAAAAGAAATGGAAACACCATACGAAAGAAAAATATAATTAGGGTGTTTCGAAGTCATGATACCCGTACCTACCTAAAGAAGTTACGGAGAGTCTTCAGTACACGAACGCTGGCAGCGAGTTCGCGACCATGACCCATTTACTTAGCTTTATAGTTCCAGAGTTAGCTTTAAGTTCCAGAGGGGATACAATGAAAGAACACTAAAACCCAATTAATTTCACACGCAGAAGCTTCCATACTACAATTTCGGCGAATATAAGACTCACACAACCCTATAATCTATCAAAGTAATTTTCAAAAAGCTTCAAAATTATCATAGACTTTTAAATAAAATGATTTGAATTTTGTATACGAATCTATGTTTGCACCATGTACAGAGACGTTTCTTTTGAACAAAATGCATGCTTTTTTTTTGGGAGAAGGAAAATATTGGAAATCCATTGAATGTTTATTTAATCATGTGGAATTTATATTCCGGAAATAAAATTCTACAGTATTTCCTTCATCTGATGTTAATTATAGTATTTCCCAGGCATCCTTATTTTTGCAATGTTTGAATTCTTTAGTTAACATAAAAAAGTTCTTATAGTTTTAGATTTTTGAAAAAAATATCTTGAATTTATACATATTGGCCTTCTATTTTTACCATAATTCGTGACCGCGGTAGCTTGATGGTAATGGTCACGTCTGGCGTTGTTTCCATCGAGTTCGAGCTCTGATGCATTAAAGTCCGACGGGGATGATGCACGTTAAATCTGGTCGAGGTACCCAGTCCTTATAGTTGGCGTACTTTGGAATTTTGGAAAGTTTTAGTTTTTATTAACGTCGCACTAGAAACAACACGAGGTCTATTGGCGACGGTGAGTGAGTGAATGTAAAGTTTATTGGCGCAAGAACCAGATATGGCTATGCTGCGCCAAACAAGATTAAACTGTGGTCTAGACGTGAAGTTGAAAAAAAGGTAAAAATGGTTGACAAGAAGGAGGGTCGAAAATAGAGAAGGATCGCTAGGGTATCCCGGGAGTGCGTCACCCGTGTTTACCAAGGACAATAAACCCCATGGGAAAGAAAAAGATCACTAAGGTGCCTCGGGGTCTATTGGCGACGGACCTCGCAATTTTGAACCTCGGTCAAGTGACGAGGACGATACCTGAGCTGGCACCCCCACTCCAAACTTCAACATCATGCCAATGGGAGGACTTTGGTCCCCGACAGATTTAACGTGCATCAGCCCCAGCTACATGGCGGAACTTTAGCAGCCAAGGATCGAACCCACGACTGAACGAGAAACCGCCAGCCACGAATCCGAAACCATGACCACTAGGCTACTGTGGCCATGGAAATTTGGAGAGAGAGGTGCCAGTTCAGGTGACGTCTTCGTGACTTGATTGAGGTGTATGACTAATAGCCCTTGTTTTGTTTCTCAAGGCGATGATAATAAACAATTTTAACATAATTCAAAATATATAACTTTTAAAGAAAATATTTTTTTCTCACAAGAATGGTTAAATTATCTTTCAAGAGAAATGTATTAATATTTTTTGATATTAAAAGAAAATCACACATAATAGCTCTAAATCGTACTTGTCTAAAGTGCGCCCAAACGCAAATTATGAAAGTATTTAAATTTGCACATTTTTATTAAAAAAAATAAACGTTTGCAATAATTTTCATATATAATCGATAAATAATATATATAATAATAATAATACATAGAGTTAATTTTTATTTAAATTTGTTGAAAAAATATTGTATGTGTGGCCCAGCATTTTTTTTTTGCAATGTGGCCCTCAAACGGTCATAGTTTAGACACCCATGCTCTAATGTGTTTTAAAGGTTTAAGTCAAACTCTTGAAATTAAATCTAATTATGATGGAAATCGATTGATGAAACTACCAAAATTATATATATAATGTACTTTATTACAACACTCAATCAAATTCTTAACATCAACCTTTCTTAGAAATTTTTCTTTTTGAAAAAAATTACAAATTTCATTAAATGAAAAACTTACAATACATAGGAAAGTAAAATTTAAATCTTACGATGGCTTCTTTTAGGATTATCAACTGCAAAGATCTATTAAAAAAAAAACTGCTTTATGAGAGGCTATTGTTCCAATAAGAAAAACAATGTGTTTCAGGCAAAATTTTCAAATTTGGGTGGTGTGGATACCGAAAACCAAGTGCCAGATCAATTGTCAATGTAATTATCTGATCATTCTTTAAAATTATGAAAAATGTAGAGTACTTCTGAATTGGGCTAAGTAGGACATGCATAAACTAAAACATGCATATACTACTGAATTTGTCATTACTGTTTTATAATATGCCAGATATATATCTACTGATTTTTAATGGATGAAATTGAGATGATTTTAAATTGTTATAATGCAATTTGAAATGATTTTTTAAATACTGGAAACTGGATTTCAGCAACCTACAGCTGTGAATGTATATTTATTAAATCATCCCATAGATCCAGCAAATCTTTAAAAAGCTTTAAATGCCAGTAAGATTTTTTTTTTTTAAAAAAAAAATTGCAACCTATGTTTAGTAAAACAAATCAATCTTTTACAAATCAAACTGTAGATGTTTTACAATGTTGCAGTTTCCTTAAAAAAAGCATAATGAAGCCAAATAAAAAAAAATAAGTGCAAAAATTGGTAATTACAAAACATGAATAAATGATTTAGAATTATGACATTTATTATTTTTTTTTTTGTAAAAAAATATATTTACAGAGCAGCCACAAGACATATATTCATAAAATTATTTTTAAAATGCTATTTTTCTTTTGATGCCATATGCCTCATCAATTGACTTGATAATTTTTCAACTTTCTTCACATCTTGTGTGTGCTCTGTCATGTACATCAAACACTAAAAATGGAGAGAAAAAAAATGTTAAATTAAAATTAGTTTTATAATGAACATACATTTCAATATATGGATAAAACAAGCATTCAAAATTAATAAATATATATTTCTACACATGTAAACGCACACATATATATCTACTGTACTTCAAAAAGAATTCAAAAACTTTCTTAATGAACTTAAAATTTTAGATTTTAAACATACAGGGAAAAAAAAAATCCAAAGCAGTAGGTTTTCTCTAAATCAGTCTCAGTTAAGCTAACCACTCACTTCAGTACATTAGAATTTAACTTCACTATAATAGATTTTTTTTTAAGAACATACTAAGATTTTCTTTTTAAAACATATATTTTAGAGATGCAGCTTATAATTTTGGATACAAAACATTGATTAACACAGTGATGTTTTCTATATTTCACACACAATTCAATCAATTCGGATATTTTATTTAGTTCTGTTATAATTGAAAAGCTATATACTGAAGTGAATATTTTAAATATCTTGACAGTTACATATTCTTTTAAATATGATAAATGAACATAAAATGAATTTTAATAATAAATCACTCAATATTGTTCATTTTCTTGTTCAAGCTTTTTTAATTAGCTCACTGAATTGATGTTTAATGTAAAAACAGTCTTTGTAGTGTTATGTAAAAAGCTTTATACAAAATTACATTACAGAAACTTTAGTTCAAAATATTATTTGATATTCTTTAGCCGTAAGAAAACTAAACCTATAAGTTTTCAGTTCAAAAGTTCTTAATGTATTTTCAATTAAAATTTAACCTGGTTTCAATTAGCACATTGTAAATTAACTCAAAATTGAATTAGTCATGACCATTAATCCATTATTGGGGTTATTTCCCCAAATCTTTCAAAATAAATAATTAAAACTAATTTTAATGATATAGATAAAAAATTTGAAGCCATACATTCTATTTATGCAATGAGGAACTCCATATATGAGGGGGTATCATAAAGTTTTAAGTACTGAGAACTAACCAACAAATCTAGATAAAATTTATCCAGCATATTAATTTATCCTTATGTACATAATGGTGTAAATTACAGTCGTTCATTTGTTTGATTTCAGGAAGCCATAGACAAAAGTAACTCACAGTATGGAGAAGATAGAGTTGAATCTGCTCAGTTCTAAAATGATGGCCAAAAAAAGGTCAAGAAATGTTAAGAAAAAAGTATAACTGTGGATAGTGACTAATAAATAAAAGTTAAGTCTCTGTTTCAATAATATATTTTAGTAATATTTAAAATTTTATGATAATGTGGGTTATTTCAATCTTCAGCTTCTGAAACTAAACAAATCAGCATTTATAACTGTAATTTATAATATTATATATTCTTAATTGTCAATTAATACGTAAATAAATTGATGCATTAATTTCTTTACATTTTCTCAGACATTAAATAATGAAAAACTGGATAAATAGATACTGCTTGTCAGAATATTTACATTAAATTCCAAAACTCTTCAAATAGAGAACATAATACTACTTAAACAGATAATGAATTTTCTTTTCTTTTTATCAATATGTATTTAAATTATAATATATTTCCGTCAACATTTTGTATAACCTTTAGCTAGATGTATAATGATTAATTCTAAAAATTAAAGGATTAAGTACATAAAAGTATATTGAGTCTATTATTCATCTGTTCACAAGAGTATCCAATTTGAAAGGATTAACTCTTCATATATGAGTGTACAGATAATCCCTACATATGACATTTCTACAATATTTTTCTCTCTTTAATATGTGTGAATTTGAGAAAATTCCAGACAACAAGAAAACAATTATTTATAAAGCATAGATCAATTCATTTAACACTTTTCATTAAGGACATAAGAGATTTTAGAATTCAATTTATCCATGGAATATTACAAATGAAAACACCTCATTTTACATTATTTACAATGAGGACAAATACTAAATAATATTAATATACAAAACTTAAATCTAAATATATTTGTCAGTGCTTAACAGTTTTCACATTAATTTTTTAATTTCAAAACATAATATCTAACAAATTTTTAAGCACCTTAATTACAGTTATATATACACATTTAAGCATTAATGTATACCTTGCATATATAAGGTATACTTTAAGGAGAAAGCATAAAACACCATATCATAGAAAGTGTAAAACACCAACCTGATTTAAAATTACATAAGCAAAATATTTAAGGTACACCAGAATTTAAGTGCATTTGTAAAAAAATAAACTGAATTCATTTTTTTTAAAAGTACTTTCTACCTATCATATTTCACATCCACTAACAAGTTTCAACTCAATTACATTGCTAGGTTTTTGTTTACTTTCAGGTACATACAGTAATAGGTTCACATGGATTAACCAACATGTTTGAAAGCATAAATTTACTTATTTTATATTTATCTTCCCTTCGAATGGTTAATATTTTTTTCTCACAAGTGCAGCCCCCTCCATAACATATCAAGCTAGAACTATGGAGTTAATATGCTGAGGAGAAAAAAACAATGAGGTTTTTTTTTATAAAAATGCTACTTTTGCCTCACAGAGTATGATTGAACTTTCCAAACCACTGAATTTTGTGATAATGTAAAGTCAAGAATTGCACATCATCTCTAGACTTATATCAATAAATTTAATTGACATAAGATACAAGAAAATCTATTGTCAGAACCCAATAATTGAATATTAGAAAAAATGAATATCTTTTTTTTTTTTTTGCTGCTTTTAACGTAACAAGAATATGGTCAAAAACCAATTTGGGAACTGACCATAACAATATCAGCCATCGATTTTCTTAAAATTTTTTGGAGGATCACTTACGATAACTAAGGCACTTGTTTCTATCATCTATATGAATAGTATATTTTACTGCACACAGAATCATAAAATAGCTGAATAAATTTTTTCATCAATTCAGAATGAGTTGTGGATATTTGTAAGGATTGGATAATCAGAAAATACATTTTCCACTTGCATCATTTTAATACACAGATATTTTTTGAACCTACCATACTGAAATTAAACTAAATTTTTTAAAATTTACACAGAGTTTATATATATATATATATACATAGTACTTTCCTGCTATAGCGGCGCTCATCAAATTACCATTACAACAAAGTGGTCGCCGAACTCGTGAAGCCTACTTTGTGATTCATTGTCAGGCACCCCTAATGAAAGGGAAGTACCTATATATATATATATATACACACATACATGATTTACCAAAAAAGGAAGCAATTTGGAGGGAAAAAATAGTTTGAAATAAAATACACACTAAACAAACACAAATTTTGAGGCCACAAAATGCTTAAATGGAAATTGCTGATTGAATACTACAATTAGTAATTGGAGTAATCTCTCTGTCTACAATGCATGCTTGCATTGTAAACAGATTTTTTTCTCTCTATATTCTTGAATTGTTGAATTAGATATTAAATATCTATGGGCAATCAAATCTGCTGCCTCATCATGTCCCACACATGTTAAATTAGTTCAAGATTTGGTTACCTGAATGGTCAAGAAACAATTTAAACTATATGAAAGGGATGAAGGGATAAGATTTCATCAACATATGGTTGAGCTGCTGAAATAAAACAAAGAATTACTAAAGGAAGCCATAGAAGATAGGACTCAACACCAGGAATAATGCCTGCATGCTTTTGCAAAAAAAAATCCACTAACAGGAAAAAAAAAAAAAAAAAAAAAAAAAAA
>BMAW01041570.1:365990-498324 GCA_019974015.1 Nephila pilipes | reverse complement strand
ATTATTTTTTATCTTTACCCACCCATTTTTTTTCCCCCTCCCCCCCAAATCTATTTTCTTTTTTTTTATAAAAAAAAAAAAACACAAAAAAAAAAAAAAAAAAAAAAAAAAAAACTAATGCATCCACAGTCATACATTTAAAGATTGAAGTAGGAATTGCTACATAACATAAGGTGATACTAGTCTGTTGCCAGCCATAACAATTGGTTATGGTACTACTCTCACAACAGTTTTGTCAATTTTGAATCATTATAGATATTTTAAAGGACAAAATAAGTACAACTCTATAACAGCCCAGGGCCAAGAAATTGTAAAAGTATTAAAAATGAAATAGAATAACTGTAACATGTAGCATAATAATAATACTACATTGGTGCATTATTGCTTAACACAGTCATGTTCAGACAGCTCAAATGATGGCCTTTTGTTCGATATAACCAAACAGCTTCACATTCCAATGACTTAACCTAATTCAAAGTTATCCTACTCTCTATAAAGTCTGCAAGTTTATTAGAATGACATTATTTGTATAGTTATGAAGAAACTAATTATGATTATTTAAAAATTTATAAACTGAAATTGCTATTTTTTAAATGCCACTTAAATGCTAGAAACACACTGTTACCCAAGTTAATACCCATTAGCAACAAAAATTTAAGCAATGGTTGTCTTTAATAAAAAAATATATATAAAAATAAAATTCTTTATCAGTAAGTTTTGCTTTTTTGCACATGAAAATACAAAATTATATTCAAAGAAAAAAATTGAAATATTGAAAGTAATTTCAAAGTAACTTCTCTGTTGTAGCAGCACCCTTCAAATTACAATCAAGCCAAAGGACGCAGCTAAACCCATGAAGTCTTCCATGAAATACAATATACCTTGGTGATATTTCTCACTAGCACGCTGATTCATCGTCAGATGCCGCCTTAACAGAGAAGTTCTCTTCTTTCTTATACCATGGATGAATAAGCTTATTTTACTCATAACTTCATTCTTAATTATACAATCATGATATATTTTGACTGATGACGCTTCAGGTCCCTTTCCTTTTTAAAACTGTATTTGATTCTGAGTAATTTTTTTGGGAGTTCTATCGAATATAGAAAATCAAAAGCAGTTTTTTCGTTGCATTTTGTCACTTAATAACAAAAAAGGTAAGAATGCATTTAAAACAATTATGTGATGATACAAGAAGATGTGTCGACAGTGTCAAAACTGGTTCACAAAATTTTGTTACAGCAATTTCAATATTGAAAATGCACAGTATTCTAAAAGGCCTTTTGAAGTTGATAGAAGACAAAATAAAAGTACAGGCTGATGCAGATCATCAAATAAAACATGAGAAATCATTGTAAGATTAAATTTGACATATTCAATCATTTATGATCATGTTGTAGCAACTCTCTTCAACAACAGCACCAGAAGTTAAAATGCCTTACTAACTAGCCCAATTAGTCATCTATTTGGCCTAGTTGGTTAAGGCATGACAAAAAGCAATCAACATTTCTTTGGATTCACTGGTCCAGGGTTCGAAACAATGTTGTCGCTTCTCAACCGCAGCAGTGGTGACTCAGGACATGATCACTAGATGGCAGCACAGCCTATACCTATTGATTGCATATGCCCCTGATGCAAAAAGATTTGCCTCTGTATGTCTGAGACAAACACATACAAATCACAACTAGTGATATTCCGGCTCTGCCACACGTGTTGACGAGACTCGCCACTCAACAAGAGATAGCAGGTTACTCAAAAATGGAAAATTGTTCCAAGCAAGAAAAAACCCAATTCAAAGGGAAGGAGAAGTATATCAATTGCAGTAATGGCTGAAAAAAAAATTAAGCAACCTTCTTTTCAAATACCAATGTTTCTCTTTGTATCATCACAATGATACTGGAGGGGGATTATGTAGTGACTCCCTTCTACAACAGTGCCAGAAGTTAAAATGCCTTACTAACTAGCTTGATTAGACATCTTTTTGGCCTAGTTGGTTAAGGCATGACAAAAAGCCATCAACTTTTCTTCAGATCCACTGGTCCAGGGTTCGAAACAATGCTACCACTTCATGATAGCCACAATGTGAAACAACTTGGTTTTGTCCAAAAGCTTGATATAGATTCCCTTTATAAATTTTTCCTGCCACAATGAAATGTGATTTTCTTCTATAATTTCAAGAAATTATCTATTTTTAAGGGAATTATAAATAATGATGAGAAATCGATTGCTTAGAATGATGTTGAATACAAGCAATCTTGGAATAGAAGAAAGTGCTTTCAAACAATTCAAAAGAAATTGTTTTTTTAAAAAACTGGATGCTCTATATTTGGTGGAATTTTAAGATTATTGTTATTTTGAGCTTTTATCAAACAATTTTCCACAATCAATTTGGAAATGCATTGCAATCAATTGGAGTGTGATGAAGTTTAATGACACAAGAACCACATATGGCTATGCTATATCAAACAAGGTGTAATTGTGATCTATATGTTTGAAAGAATGGATAAAAGATAAAAATTGGTTGATAAAAGTTCCAAATGGCAAAGGATCACTAGAGTATCTTGTGGGTGTATCACCTGCGTTTACCAGACAATGAACCCCATGGAAAAGAAATTATCATTAAGATACCTCAGATGCGTGTGAGCGATACTCATACTTACCAAAGGAATGAAAAGCTCCTGAGGGAGCAATCAACAGGACAAATTGAGTGATTGCATCAAACAGAAAAGATGTTTCACCATGATAATGCAAGAACACACACAAGTTTGGTAATTCATCAAAAGCTGTCACAACTTAAAATAGGATTAATAAAACACCACCATATTTGCTAGATCTTGTACCTTCAGATTACTTGTTACAGTCTCTACAAAATTTATGAACCAAAACATTTATTTCAAATCAAAATGTCAAAAATCACTTGGATCAGTTTTTGAAGAAGCTTTAGATGTTTTATGAAAACTGAAGAAACTACCAGAAAGAAGTTAAAAGATATTGGACCAAAATGGCCAGTACATACTTCAATAATAAAATTTTTACATAAGAAAATTAGGTACTTGTCTATTATAGCAGTGCCCACCAAATTACGATTTAGTCAATAGACGGTAAATAGCCAAGCAAACAAGATTTATCGCCAAGTTTGGTTGTAAGTTCCTGTGGTTGCAGTCCTAAAGAAACAGCACTTGATCATATTAGTAAAATATCCATTTAACAGCACTTGATCATATTAGCCCATTGATGTTACCTTTTCATATTATTTTTTAAAATACCTAATTTGTGTCCTTCCAAAATGTCGTTAACAATCTTAAATTTATCAAACAGTGAAATAGGTGTCATCTTTTTTTTTTTTTCCAAGAGAAAGGTCTTTTACTGGACACACTATTACGCAAAAAAGGCCACATCATGAAATTGTATGTTAATGAAGTACGTATTTGAAGATGCAATATTAAAAGTTATTTAAATAAGAAGGGTCTCCAAGTTTGAAGTTGGTTCAGCGGTTCCAGAATACCATTCATTACTGCAATATGATTTATGTCTAGTTGGGTACAGGAGTTAACGTCCATTAAAAGGTGTCACAAGCAATTGAGTATATCTAAAGGTGCAACAATTGATAGGAACCATTACATGAGAGAAGTGTGTTTTCTACATCTTATTGTAAAATTTAATAAGCATATAGGTGGACCTGATAAAATTGTGGAGATCGATGAAAGTTTATTCATCCGGCATAAGAACAACAGTAGTCAAGTACTTCCTCAACAGTGGATTTTCAGTGGAATGCGCAAGGAAGACAGTGAATGCTTTCTTGTTTAAATATCGAACACAGATGCTAATACACTGCTTGGAAAAATTCTGGAACATGTACAAGAAGGTTCAACCATCTATTCAGATTGTTGGAAGGTGTACAAGACTGAAAAACTTGAAGATGCAGGTTTCACACATTTCACAGTGATTCAAAAGTACAATTTTGTAGATCAGACAACAGGTGCACACACAAAATGTTGAAAGAATGTGGAGTTCTGCTAAGTGGCGTAACAAAAACTAACATGGCACAGTTCAACACAATCTCAAGTGGTATCTGCCGGAATTTATGTGGATGAAATATGAAGGGGAAAAAATGTTTTCTATGAAATAGTGAATGCAATTTTGGAAATATGGCCTTTAATGAAGAGTGATGGTCTAAAAGCTATGTAAATATTATTTAACATAAAATTTTTGGTCCTTTTCCATTTCGCCGGCACTAATTCACCAAGCAGACTTTATTGGCGACAACACACAGTATACACATATTCTGCTTGGTGTCAGTTGTATCAATTTTGGCGACTATCGCTTGCAATGGTGAAATGGAAAAGTACCAGATTTTTATATTACTTATTAGTATAAGATTTATTATTAATCATATAAAAAGATTATTAAATAAACATATTAAATAAAAAGTAAATTATTATTTATTAGTATGTTATTTGTTTCCCTATATTTCCATTTTGTGCTTAGCATGCTTGGCGCTTTTTACTAGTTTGGTTACGTTGGCACATTCTTAATTAGGTGGGCGCTGCCATAAAAGATAAGCACCGAAAATGATTTTTCATTTTCACGAAGAAAATAAATATTTCTGAACAACCTAATACAGAGTCACATTTTATACAAATGATATTTTAGAAGTAGCGCTTACTTGCATTTATGGATAAAAGAAAACAGGCATACAATATCAATACATTGTTGTCAGCACAAAATTTGCAAAATTGTTAAAAGTCTAAATATTTTAGAAAAATGCTTGAATGTGGTGCAAAAATCAATGCAAACTACAATTTTGGAAATTTCGATCTGGACTGCTATCTATAATCAAGTTTAAGCATTTAGATGTACTGAAATTAGATCAGAATATATAGTTACAATTGTGTTTAAAAATAGTATTTGAAAATGAATTGTTGTATAGGATTGAAAAGTAATTTTTATAACAAAAGATTCATTTCAGTAAAGATAAAGTTCATATAAGATATACATACTGTAACATTATCTGTAATTTTAATGATTAATTTGCCATCACAATGACGATACTTTAGCGTAAACCTTACCTAGAAAAAAAAATAATAAACAGACATCAGATCATTGCAACAAGATAAAAACAACAAAATAATCAAGATATTTTCAGAATAAATAGTTTTAACAAATTGAAATTTGAGGATTAATATTTCTAACAAAATATTTGTTTCATATCTGAACGAATATTGGATTGACATTTCATTATGCTAACCAATGTTGTTTTATTAAATATTTAGTTATATTCAGCAGGTGAGCATCAAAATTATATTTCAATATAATATTTTTCAAGAAATTGTTAAAGCAAAATATTAGAAATAAAAAAAAATCATAGGAGTGTCAAATATACTTAATAACTATTTAGGTTACGAAGGAAGATATCGGACAATCTCAAAATTATTTTATTGATATTAATGCAAAAAGAAATTTTTTCATTAACATACAAATGTATTATTTATACTTTTTTCTTAATTATCAATAAATTCTCAAGAAAAAGATTCCTTTCAAACATGTCACAATTAGCAATAACACTAATCTACATTTGTTAATAATGAAAAAAACACCATGAAATTAAAAAAAAACTAACTTTTTACATTATCACCACAAAGAGTGAAAAAATCTTGATGTTAAGAATTTCTCTTCCACAAACTGCATTTTTTTTTTTCATTGACATTATTTAGTATATTCAAATTCTTTGTCCTGTTTTTTATTCGTATTACGCGTGCGAAACCTCCAATACAACACAGGAAAAAAAATAATACATGCATAGGTAATGATTTTTATTTTATCCATCTGCAGGTACAAGTTTTGAAAATTAAAGAATATAGGGCTTAGAACGATCTTATGAGACTTATAGAAACTAAGTACTGCAAATGTAAGCTAACCAATAATGCAGCAAATGATTATATTTTCCAACAGAAAAAATGAAAAAAAAAATCCTTTTACAATGATGCATTTTTCTTGGAAAAATTTATGTCTTTTTTGCGAATAATTTCAGGCACCATAAGCTCTAAGAAAATTTACCTATACTTGCTGTAGGATATATATCTAAATATATCTTTTGCGTGAGGAACATTTGGGCGTGAGTGGAAAGGAAGCAACACTTTCCGGTAAAATCGAAATAGTTTACCCTGATATATATAACAAAAATGAAATTGCAGAAGCGTGTAACTAGTTTTTCTTACTTTCATTGGATCATTTATGTACAACCTTTCGGCAGCTTTTGCGAATTCTTCCCATGTTGAACAATAAGGCATTTCTGATTCGATGTGTGGAGTATTTTAAATTAATATAGTTGCTTGAAAGCAATGTAAATATTGTTTCTAATATGTTTTAAGATAATGATCTATTTATTTTGGTTAGAATCATATGCACACGTATCCTTCCTTCCGTAAGCGAACGGTATGGCAACTATCTTTTGGCAACCTTCCGTTCTCTCGTTTCCGGTAGATCGTCATGCCCTCTAGTGTTCGGCTAGCGTCGGATCGCAACCGATGCGATTTTTAAGTGCTGGAAAAAAAAGATGAAGAGAGAGTAGTTGTTGTTGGAAAAGGAAAGACTTTGTTTTCTAGTTAAAAGCAGAGAAGTTCTGCTCCCAACCTTCCAGGATTTGCACTGACAGTTCTTTGAAGCTTCAAAATGAGGTATGATTTCAATTTTTCTTCTTTTCCCAATCGATTCTATATTATAAGCGGTAGAGTTAGGGCTGGGTCGTTGTTATTAAATTGCATGTTTTCGCATCTGATGATACAAAAAATATGTTATTAACTGTCAATAAAATTCTGAAAAATTCGTGAATATTTAGATTTTTTACAAGCTATAAACTAATAATCAAAAAGTAATTGATCATGAATGAAAGTAGCTGTTATGCACACTTTCTCTTATGCATTCATCCATCAATGTTGTTTATCAAGAATGCATTTATAAGGATGTTTACAGAAGAGAGAGATATGCTGATATCGTTTGCACCAAGTGTCAAGCCCATTTAGAGTCGGTTTCATTGAGCGGAAATAAAACTGAGTCAACAGTACCTCATAAATAATATTCGCTTTACGGTTCACTCTAAATGAGTCATTTAATGTGGTGTTTGCCATATAATGGTAACATATCGGTGGTAAATTAAATGATTATTTTACTTGCTAGATGAATGGAATTGTTTACACTTTCTATTGTTCTGTGTTTCGATTTGGTTTTATGTGAGCGGTGGTTTTGTTTTTCTTTTGTGTAATTTTTGATTATATATTGATAAGAGATGTTCATTGTAATACTAGTATACATTTTTGACTGCGTGACATATTTATTTTTTCTTTTTTAAAAAAATGAGAATTTTATTGCGTCTTGATAAATTACTTAAAAAATATAAATACTTCAATTTTTTATTCTTACTTTAATTATATAAAATAAACGCATAATTTTAAAATTTCTCTTTTCCATAAATTATAAGAAATACATTTATTCTTGATATATAAAGATTAAAAGATAAAAATTAGATATATTATTTTCCTGAATGGATTATAATTACATGCAATGTTACTATACAGTTCAACTCAACATTGTGGAATGATTCAGTTTAATATATAATAAAAAAAAATCTGAGTATTTTTAGAAAACATCTGTAAAATATAATTTTCACTTGTTGTATACCTTTTTGCTAACATTTTTAACATTGCTTTATAAATAAAATTATTAATTTTTTAATATAGCTTTTTTGTACTTACTTATTACAGGTTTCTTACGTATCTTTATCATTCTATAATTTGAATTTCTAATTGTTTAGAACATTTCATTGGTCATTTTGTATAAAATAATTTTTATGTCAAAATTAAATAGCTTCAGAATATAGTATTTTTTATGAATTCTTATACCAATCTTTTTTCTCAGAAATGTTTTCTGAATTTTCTACAATTTTTAAAAATGAAAGTTATTTATCAGAAAGTTTGGAATCAAGAGATAATCTTGTTTATATATAAGGCATCAATTTCTTTTTCATTTCTCTTATGATTCAGCATTAGATATAACTTTTAATAATTATTTCATTCAATCAAGTTTTATTTTCTATTATTAAAATGCACTTCAAATCCTCCAAAACTCAAATATATAAAAACAATATCATTTAATTTTCTTTTATATAGAATAATAGAAACCTAATACATTAAAATTGTTTAAAACTAAAACATTTGTTTAAATTTTTGTGTAAGATAAATAATATAGCTTTATTATCAATCTACTTTTGTAAAACAAATACAACTTGAATGTGAGGAAAATTTATCAACTTAAAAAATTAGCTTATACAATTAATGAATCTTGGTAAATTTAGTGAAACTTATTAAATTTATGATTGTTACAGTAAGTTAGCAATGAAATATTTGTGATTTATAAAACTTTAAAATAGTGTTGTTTTCTCAGGTAGTGATAAAAATTTTTAAACTCTTTAAGTTCTTTAAAAAAAAATATTAAATTTATTCATTTAAATAAAAATTCAAAAACTCGTATCTGCATTAGAAGAAAAATTTTTTTATTTGAATATTGTAAATAAAAAATTTCTATAAAATATGTTTGATTGGTAATGTGCTTGACATTACAATTTCAATGAAGAGGTTTTTACTCTAGTAATTATTTTGTTAATATGAATCATAATATGCATAAAAAAAATTTTTTTGTTGATCTATTTAAATAATTTGCATCATATAGTCCTTATTTAATAGAATTGTTAACTCAAATTTTTCTGAAAACCAACTTTGAAATAAAAATTATTGTTTGTGTCTTTACTACAATTTAATAGTTAAACTTACGCACATGTATGTTTTTTTTGAAAATGCAGGTGCCAGAACACCCCAATATTAAATTTGTACTCATATGTACTTAGAATACAACATATTTTCAAGTTATTTATATATAATTGTAACTTGGAATAAAAAATTAAACAAGGTTAAATATTAGAATAAAACTTAAAAGTTTTCATGAAACTTTAGTTATTAAAATATTTTAAAATGCTCAAAAAATAATTGTTTGAATCATATTCAGATATATATTTTCAAAGACTGTTTATGTAAATTTTATTAGTTTTTATGACATGTTATTGAAATTGTATTACAAATTTGATACATAGTTGGAAAAATATAGTATATAATATTCCATTATTCGAAAAAAAAAATTTGTCATGAATATTTAATATGACAATTTAACAGTATATTCTACATATAATTTTTAAATATTTTTTTTTTTTACTAATAAGTTAACTCTCAGTGAAATTTTTATTATTGATGAATATATTTATTCATAGATTGTTCAAGAGCTCATATATGTAATAAAAAAATTATCATTTAATTAAACTGCAATAAATATTTTTAATATATTCTGAAGATATTTCTAAGTATAATATAAGATATAATTAATAAGATATGGTACTTGTCTATTATAGCGGCCCCCGATAATCAATTTATTTACATATTTTTATTTTAAAAAATAAAATGCCTAACTTCTACTGCTGCTTTAGTTATTTATATCAATGCTGATTTGTTAACCTCTATATATTAATGTTATATTGTATTTACGTTGCTAAAAAAAATCACTATGTATACATAAAGGAACACATCCCCTTCTGATATTGATTCATAGTAAATATCAGTAATTGGTTTGCTTTATTTTAACTGCAACTCTTTTCTTACTTTGGAATAGCTCGTTAATTTAAGTATGCGCGTCATTTTCGAGAGTTTTGTCAACATCATCGAGGGAAACTTATATATATGTCATTACGATAAGTTTATACATTATTTTCAAGTATAATCTAATTATATATTGTGTTTTCTTATTAATTATTAAAATCAACAAGTAAAAGAATGTTGCATATTGCGTATATGAATATGATGATGCATAAATCCTCTCTTCGCGGGATAACTTAATATTTATCTCCCACTGATGGAGGATTTTATTGTAAATATATTATAATCTTAGGAAATGTTTCAGGAAATCTGGATCTATATTTTATTTTTCCCTTCTTTATTTATCCTCCCATTTTATAACAATTTATCGATTTATATTTCATTTGGGCTAATTAATGATTAATGGAAAAAGTGAATACCATTTTTAGACAATGATGTGTGTTGTATCATAGACATATTTATTTGAAAGGAGATTTGAGAAACATTCCAACTTGTATAAATATTGAAGATGTTTAAAAAAAAAAATTAAAAAATTACCAAGTTTACTTAATTAAATTTTGAAATCTAGGCAATTTATCATTGTTATCTAAACACCTGTTGCTCGCGGTAAAGCTGAAATCTGTGGATTTACAGGTATTCAGTTATTTAAAACAATTATAGTACTTTCTTGAGGAGTATCGATTATAATTTACTTTGCAAATGTCTTTTATGATTTTTCCATCTTAAAACTGCGCATTTGAACTGCTTGTTTTTTTTTTTTTTTTCCTTGCTGTCGAATACAAAGCTCAAGCAGACGATATGTTGCGTTGTTTGTGAGGAGTCACAAATAAAATATTTTAATAATTCTGTCTGTGTTTGCAACATGCAATTTCGCTTATGTACACACTAAATTTCGGTATTATTTTTTGAAAATTTACTTGCTTCTTGATTTTTGTTTGTTTGTTTGTTTGCATGATTGTGTGTTGAATGAGCTGTTGGGATTTATGATTATTTCATCCGAATAAATTTTTAAACGCATTACGAATATGTTTACAATATTTCTCCTTTCTTTCACTCTTTCTCTTTTATTTTAACTTCTGAACTTCGAATATTTTCTATGAATATATTGACGAGACGAACAAAATATGTTCTCAGAAACTAGTAGAACAATGGAGCCTTTGGAGCATGGCTGAGAAGTCGAGCTTTTGCGACCCCAAAAATGATCGAAATCTTTTTTGAGGTCACAAATATTTACATGAAACTAAAAGAAATTCTGAATATACATGTAGATCTTTCAAAACTTTTTTTTCAAATATGTAAATTCCGATTTCCAAAACTTATTACAAGGAGGCTCAGAAAAGAACAAAACTTGTACAATTTACCACAATTCAAACAGTTTTTTTTTTTTTTTTAATTTAAGCATATGTTCGATTTTGTTGATTTTTTTCGGTAATGAATTATGCTCTTGAAATTGCAATATATGTCAGATATTTTCGAAAAATAAATTATTTAAACATATCATTTGAAAAAAATAATCGTAGCATATTGTAGCTTTTTAGGTGTCTTTTTACCGTTATACGTTATTGCAGAATTTGCTGGAGTACCGAGCTAGAGAGTTAGAACTTGAATTTTTCTCAGAATAAGAGTTTTATGAATTTTGGCTCGGATTGAGAAAAGAATTTCGTACAGCCTTTGAAACGTCCGTAAAAATGTTTTAACTGTTTTGTATTCCGTATTTATGTGAAACTGCGCTTTGAAAATCAAAGAGTTGTTTCCAAATTAACTTTCTCTGAAATTTTTTTATCAACAAATATTTTAATCTGTTTTCGTATTTTATATACCTCTGTACCATGAGTTACAATTGAAAATTTTTGAAAAACATTGATTTAGAACATCATTATAGCTCCCTCCGACCAAAATAAATAATAATAATAATAATAAAAAGAAATGGGAAAAAATAAAGTAAATAAAAAATAATTATTTTTTGCTTACAAATTCTGGTATGAAGGACAAACACGATGCCAAAATGTTAAAAGGGCATCAAAAACACATCATTTCCAGTTTAAATAAATGTTAATTCATTTAATTTTTCCCAACATAAGCTAAAACAAAAGTGAATTGAATCATTAAGAAAATTCATTCAGAATTTAGCATTTTAGTGAAATTAGTATATATATATATCTGTGTGTGTGTGTGTGCGTGTGTGTTGTGTTGTGTGTGTGTGTGTGTGACTTTTGTATTCAAAGTCGTATTATCCATTGGCTCAATGGATATACGACAAACTGAAATGTAAAAGCGTTGCTGGGCATTGCCTTAAATTATATGATTATAAATTGGTAAAGAAAAAGGTTCTGAAATTTCTTATAGCCAGAGAGCCTACCAAAAATTGATTCAATCCTGTTGATGTAAGTCACGATGTATATTAGGAAAAAATACTTTAAAGGTAAAATGCATATACAAATATCTGAATAGTATGATAGATGATTTGTTAACTATTTGCAATTTTAATATGAATTTCATTCAGAGAGAGAGAGCTAAGCCTTTTTGACTTTCATAAAAAGGATGATAATATAAATTATAATGACTCTGCCGACAGACATCAATTATGTTTCGCATTCGTACTATATAATGAATGAACTGCGCGATGACCAAATGATTCCATGTAAAGATATTCGGTCAATTTAACTTTCTGCCCATATAGTTGATTCCTTAGCTCAACAAGCTATCAATTATTTATTGTAATTACTCTTTATGTTTCGCCGTTGGTTATTTGCATGAGAGATTTTATATGTTTTCAAATTATTTTGAAAAATACAAACCTTGGCAGTTTGTGCAATCTTTGGAATTAAATATGTGTACCCTAAATCTTTAGTACCACTTGGTATAAATAAGAATTATTCTAGATGTGTCCTATTTTTTACCAACACTTTTATTACCTTACACTTTGTATCAGTTACGCACAAATCTTTTCATAAATTTTTCGACCACTTCCTGATAAGCTGGAACCATGAAATTTTGCTCATATGCTCAGTTTGAATGATTGTACAATATTCAAAGTAAAGCTAAACAAATAAATTTTTTTCAAAATTTTTTATTTATTTATTTGAAAATAAGAACCAAAAAGTAAAAAAGTATTTTTTCCTTCGGACATTAAGAAATTAAACTGAGTTTAAGTTTACAATATAACAGTTTATGATCATAATAAATGAAATAAAAAAAAAAAAAATGAAGATTTTTCCAATCTAACAATTTCTGACTAAAAAACTAAAGTGTTATGCGTACTCCAACTGTTTATCTATCTAACTTATGATCTTGTCAATTTTTAACTAGATTTAAAAAGAAATATTTATGTAGAGATGGTAAATTGTCATTTTCATTTAATTTTTTTCTGGAAGAAAAAAATTTTTTTTTTTAAAAAACTTTTTAGATGTCTTTTTTTAATACTCTTTTGTCGCATTAAAATTTTGGTTATTATTTTTTTAAAAAAATATATTAGAGTAGTTAGCGATTCTTAAGAATTTTAGAAGCTTTTATAAATTGTCTTCCTTAAAATTCTTAATTTTGTATGTTCCAATCTCTGTGCGTGGAGCACTTTTTAATAATTTTGGTTTTAAGTCGTGAAGATTTATTTCAATCAAATTAATGAAATATTATGAACTGAATAAAGACCCTTGGCTATGACTCATTAAAATATTGTTACGTGAGTTATTCACGTATCTTCTCTCAACTAACGTTTGGTGGTTTAGTGGTCACAGTCTTGCTACCGGCGTTGTTTCTGTCGAATCGTGGGTTCGAGCCTGATGCTACTAAAGACCCGCCGTGTAGCGGGGTTGATACACGTTGCATCTATTGAGATCCCAAATTTCCAATTCCTTTCCAACCAAATGAAACGTGATTGCATAAATCAAAGTAAGTAATGATTTGGTAGTGAAGTTAGTAATGAGAAGCCGCTAGTTGACTTATGGTATAAATTTCATGTGATTATCTGTGTGTGTGGCAGTCCGACTGTGATTAGGGATCCTTTATGGAGTGATCTTATATCGGAAAAAAATCAAAATTATTGATCAGCCCATCAATCTCTGAGGTTAAACTTTCTCAAACCCTAGTGAGCGTGTAAGAGATTACTTTGATTATTCTTTTAAAATAGATTTCGAGCTCGTTTAGGGTAAAAAGACTAAGGGATAACGATCTTACTTGATCGTTAAATAATATCAATAAAATAATTTTGGTTATTATCTATCTATCTTCTTCTTTATTTCCTCTGATAATTATATGACTGTTTAATTTTGAAGTAATGAACACAGAAGCGAATGAAAGTGTGGCGTCACAGTATGTAATTAAACAAATATCCAGAATATTTTCATTTTTAAGAGAATGCGTACCGCTGAGTTTCTTTCAACGCACCTTTGTACAAAAACATATTTTCTTTTCGCAAAGACCAACAGCTTCTCTCTCATGAAAGAATGACGTAATGAAACCGTGCTTGGGGATGGAGACATATAGGGTTATTCACAGAGCAGCTCTGTCACCGAAAATAGACAAACCTCTTCCTCCAACGCGTCCTCTTACATCATCCCGAGATATTTTCACATACTCAACATTTTGAAGAGCAATGAGACGGACGTAGAACAGTTAAATTATCTATATACTACTTTAAGAGATTTTTGAAAGCATAAAAATCACGTCAACCAAAATTGTAAAAAAAAAAAAAAAAAAAAAGAGGGGGACATCTTTTTTTAAAAAAAATAATTATTTACAAAAATAGCATTGTATTTCGTTCTTTCAATGGCGTGTAAATAGTTTATTGCTATTTTCTAGTTGCATGTCATGAATATATCTGTGTGATATTCAGAATCATCTTGTCCATAAGGCTAACTAGATTTAATCATAGGTATCCGTCTTTTCCCATCTTACTGCATGGTAACATATCTAATTTTATAGAAAATTCTGTGAAGGATTCGGAATATTTGAAGGCTTTGGAGTCCTCTCAAAATAGTAAAAAAAAAAGGGATGCGAAACTCTGAAATTTATTGTGAAATTACTACAGTATCCGGTACAGGTATAATGAATGACTGAAGGATGCTATTCGTTCCCAAAGACCTGGTTTATGCCCTAGGGAATTCTGATATTGCCAAATTACGGCTCATATGTAACACACGAAGCTTCTTGGATATCTGGCACTGGGAAATTCTGTCATATTCTCCCAATAATCCCGATATGTCCCCTTCTGACTTTCATTTATCCCCAAACTTAAAAAAACTTCTTCAAGGACAACGTTTTCCCTCGTATAATGATGTTAAAGCTGCCATCATCAGGAAGCATCTTTTAAATACTAAAGCTTCGATATCTTGATCTACCTGTACGACAAATGCCTCAGATAACAAGACAATTATGTAGAAAAATAAAGTAAATGCGCACCTTCATATAGGTCATACTTTCTTCATTGTATATTTAAAATTCTTGAAATAAAAAAGTTTCTTTCTGTTACCCTTTTTACATAATTCTGGACAAAATCTATTGCGCTAAACGAGTTGATGAACTTTCGAAGCGTATCGAAAACGCAGCTGATGTCAGACGATACCAGCAAAAGGAAAAGGTAATGCTTCATAATTATTCACGTTAATCTAACACCAAATAAATCCCCTTCCTTTCATTCTCACCTTTTCCCTTCATTGTGTAAACTTGTTCATCACAAATGTTGTTAAAACAATATTGTGGCTGTGAGTAATTTATGTATTAATGGACGGCATCGATCCATAAACTAATGAAGAAAACTAATCTTCGTCAAGTAGATTGATTGTTTGTTTGTTTCCTGCAGTTGATTCGCGGTGAGGATTTCATCGTGTCCGTAACGTAATCGCGGCATTAGGACAGTTATTAATCGTGTTTTTTAAAAAAATCAATTTGTGGGAGACGACGTGGTGTGTGACTCAGCGCCGTCTGCGGTGGGAACGAAACCGTTCTCTGCCTCTTTTGTTCCTTCTGCCTCGTATGAGTATCTACCGACGAATGTACCTTATAACGAATTGTTATCTTTATGATTAAGTGCCAAAATCTTTAACCACTTTATTCAATCTTTGAATTAGCTATATCAAAATATCTTGATGATGTGGAGCGATTAATTTATCGTTTCCTTAGCCAAATATTATTATGAAGAATTCTACTTATATGTATAACTCGAAACATTCGACTTCAAATGATTAGATCCGATTCAAAAGGACTTCGAATCAAGTATACACACTTAGTTTATCGCCTCACATGTTTCAGAACCAATGCAGCGTTCTTATGAATCACTCTTAATTTCTCTAACTCTATCTTATGTGGTAAAGTTCATTTACATATATCACAGTTCTTTCACAAATCGAGAATCTCATATCAAACATCGTAGTAAAGTAGTCCTGAGGTTAGTTAAAGGGAAATTAGACCCTGTTATAAACTATTTTCATAATGTATGTAAACATTGAATGATTATTATTGTTTTATGTTGATATCCATGAATCATGCTAATTTCTGTTTTGAAAATTTACCATGAAAACATCAGATATAACAATGAAGAAAACGCGCTCATTAAAATTGTTTGGCATCTTGGAATCAGAGGAAGTTCGAATAGGACAATAATCTTGGATTTTTAGATTGAAAGAAAAAATTCTCCGAAGTTATTCTCTGCTGTTTTTCTTTAGATAAATGCAGAAATCATTACTCTGAGGTACACTAGTGTTTTTTTCTCATGGGGATTACTATCTTTGGGAAACACAGTTTGTCGCGCCTTCGAGATACCTTGGAAATCCATCTTTATTTTCGACTCTCTTTCTTGTCAACCATTTTCCCTTTTTCTTCCATCCTTCTTACATTGGAATAACCCTTGTTCGGCGCAGCATAGACTCGTCTGGCTAATGCGCCATCGAGCTCAACTGTCACTCATTCAAAAGGCATGTGTCACAACTACTAGTACTCTCTGCGTCAATGGCAGAAAGTCCTTTTTTTTTTTTTTTTTTTTTAATACAAAACTAATATTTAATGTGAGAGAACAAATTGAACTGATTTACTCAAACTGTTTCCTTGTGTTTTATGTCGTAAGTCACCAGGAAAAATTGACTTTTTTTAAGTATAAGCCAAATAATGAAGGAAATAGGGCCTAGAGTTATTCAACAGCATTAAATATGAAAGATAAATGAAGCTAATCTCTAATGATTCTTCGCTAAAGGTACCGTTTTTGATTGAAAACAATTGTTGATCGAAGAACTTTATAAGGAAATTTCTCTTCCGCAAAGGTTTTTAGTATTTGAGAAAAATTCGAAGGATGGAAAAGCGAATAAAGAACTCATTTCCGTTCTATCTGTAATTCATCATACTTTGTGTTGAACTGTAGGAAAAGATATAGAACTTAGAATCCCAACCGTTTTTGGCCTTACGCCTATTCTCGAAAAAAAATTTACTCGCCACCCCCTTTTCAGGGGAAAAATATATATCCGTGCTCTTAAAAATCATCAGTGTAATGCACATAATTCCAATTCTTTTGGATCATAGCTCACTTTTTCAAACATTGGTTCTATGGTGCCCCTCTTGGGTGAAAAGTATTATTTATTGAAAACCGAAGGCATACTTTTAGAATAACTTTATTAAAAGATATGTGAATATTGCTTTATAGGGGATTGGGGCAGTTGGCCGTCCACTCCACCTGGACAAAAAATTCCCCATTAGATCCCTTCAATGCCCACCAGTTGGCAGTAGCCATCCCGATGGGAACCACTAATACAGAAGGTTAATAAAATAAACTCTGTGAAGAAATACATGTCAATGAATTCATCAATATGTTCTGATTGTTGAAACCGATGCCATCAATGCTTTTGAATAGCACGATATACGTTTAACATTTTAAATGGTTGAAGGATCTATGTGCGGAATATGACCAAATGAGTGGGACCTGTTATTTGTGGCGCTTTCGTATCAAAAACTGCATCTCTCCATATCGAATTCTTACGAAAAATGAATGGCTTTTTGTCCGCTTCATCATTTAAACAGATCCAGCTTCACGGTTTGGTCTCTTAATTGATGTGTCATATTATCAAACTTTCATTTATAGATTTATTTACACGAGGAAATGACTTTTTTAAAGCATTTATTTAACTTGCTATGTTCATATATATGTCTTTCCAGAGAGTTCAAAATTTGCACTTGAAATTTTACTCGTTTCCTACTATCCAACCGAGCTGAAATTTTGCATTCATGGACAGCTCCAATGACAATGCAATACTATGGTATGTGCTCCAAGTAGTGACAGGGCCCCGGGCCCTACACTTAACAACATCCATTTGAGTTGAAACTGTGTGCATACGTATACACTACTTAATTGCTTATTTTTATCTTAAATTTTCAGACTAAAAAATAATAAAATAAATATAAAAATTTTTCTTTTATATTGCTTGTTGTCTTACCAGTACCGTGAAGTTTGCTTTATAAGTTATTGTATACCTTGTATTTAGGCCTAAATTATTTTGAATTTTTTTTTCTCATTACCTACAGTTGAGCATTTATGTTTTATTATGTTCTCACAATGAGCTAGTCATATCATACGGGTAAAAAAAAATTAAATGAACGCAGCAATTGTCATTCATATTGCACGGTAATGTAGTTCTGAATTATATAAATGTAACGTAAAAGATATTGTGATTTTTTTTCTTTCTTTTTCTGTTTGCTCGGTCCTATGATTTGTGTGGAAAATGAACGAATAATTTTTATTCTTAAGAGTTTTCACCATGAAGGAATGCTGAAAATTTGTGCATTTTTTAAAAACTTTTGTGTGCGATGACTCTAAAAGTATTTACTTTATTTTCCCTTCTTTTTTAAACGACGATAAGAAACGGGGGAGGGGGGGAGAAATGCCAGAAAATGTCTTGTATTCCTAAAGTTTTATGAAAATAATAACTGACTAGTAAATTGTTTCAGGAAGAGAAATTATTTGTATTTGTTCTCTCTTAAGGCTGCCTTTTACTGGCCATTGTGATTTCGTAAACGTGTTAATCCTATGGAATTTCTTTTACCGCCCTCAAATCTAGATTACTTTATCTATTTGAATTCAAAAATTGCATTAAATTACGAAGATTTGTACTGAATTACATTTTTCCCTCCGATTTTAAAAAATATTTTTACCGCTTTTTTAATTAATTAGTTTGTGGGTTTTCCAGTATTTAAAAAATATTCTAATATTTTCAAAATTCTGGGTGAAAATGTAGTTAAACCGAAACCATCATTTTTTTTTTTTGCTCTTTTGGATGCTTTTTTTTAAAAATTCAAATAGATAATCTAGATTTGAGGACGGTAATAGAAATTCCTCAGGATAAACATTACTTTCACGAAATCAAAATGGTCGGTAGATGGGAGCCTCAGATAAGAAATTGTAAAATGAGAGAGGAGAAATAAATAAAAAAGAAATTTTTCTCTTTTCCGATTGTTAAACCATTCTTATCTTGGTTTTGAAAATTGAAAATTTTAATTTTGCGAAAGTAGTGGAAATTTAATTTTAAAAAGATCGAAGAGAAATTCAATGATTATTATCTTAGCCTAGAAAAAGAGACGCACTGGACCTTGAAGAAGTTCATCATCCTCAAAAAATGCATTTTAATATGCGGGGCGCATCCGATGCCAGAGTGAGATGATTAAAAATTTGACGATAAATATTTTCCAAAATTGAAAATCAGAACTCTTTTAATATTCAAATTTGCTGAAAATTTAGGAAACCCGGAAAATTCAACGAATTTTATTTCAGGAACTGAATACTAATTCTATAATAAAATAAAATTGAATCTCAAATCATCTCTCCGTAAAAGGAAATCAGAGGGAGAAACATTTCTCCCGAGTTAGTATCCTCTTCGAAATTTTCTTCACCCTTCCATCTCTCTCTCACTCTGCTCCAGTGGCCCAGTGGCGCTGCTTCCTTCTTACTCTCCACGCGCCGACCGTGGAGGGGCAGCGCCCCTTCCCTCCCTCCCCTGAGGGGAGATGCGCCGTTTGAGGTGCGCGGTGAGCTTTCTCTGTCCATGTGGCTGCTGACCCGGCGCCTCATTGTTCTGGAAGGCGATGTTCTGTTGTGTTCCCGTGCTGACAGGCAGTTGCGTGGCCGGCGGTGGTCGGCCCGCGGCCCGGAGCAGGTGAGTGATACGGGAAAATCCCTTCTTGTATTTCACTGCAATGAAAGCATGACTCGCGGGAAAACGAATTAAATTTTTGGTTGAATTATACCAATTTCTTTTTAACAGAAGATATTCATTTTTTTTTTTCGTTGTTTTATCTCTGAAAAAAAAAAATGTTATTCAGGGTTATTTCAATTCTGTTTCGTAACTTCAAAAATGACATGGCAAGACGTCATGCGTCTTGTTAAATTGGTGCCTGAGCTTTGGGAGCCTAATTAGTAATTTTTTTCCTAGCGATCTGCTACAATGAGAAGTTGACGTCTTTTTGTTTGACAATCTTTTTGTGTTGTTTTGGTGGATTTTCTAAAAAATTAAGTGCTTCATTTCAAAGTGATGTAGATAAATATATTTTGAAATGAAATAATACTTGCGATAATATATACTATATACTAGTGATGTACATCCAAGTATATATAAATATACTTACGATTAAAATAACTTATATAAATTATTTGGGACCGTCAATTATACCATTAAGGGGTGGTAGTAGTAGTATAAAAAGTATTTTATTATTATTGAATTGTTCGCGTGAGAGGCACTGGAACAATACTACCCTTTTGCGATTGAAGTTTATTGGCAGACTAAACCAACTGCTTTTATATAATTCTGTTTGTATCATAGATATTTAATTTGAAGATCTCTAAACATTCCATGGCATAATGTAAAAATGATTATATTGTTTTGTCTGCTTTGTTTACTAGAGACTGTCCTGTTCAATAGAAAACTGCATTTCCAACTAATACTTGAAGTTTTCTCGTGTTGTGAAAGTTTCGTGACGCCTGTTCAACAAGGTTTTGCATCATGAAAACTTGGTTCGAAGTAACAAGACCTTTCGTCAATAACTCTTAATGTAATTTTTATGAAAAATTTATTAAAAAGAGTTTTTTTAAATGTTGGTATGCGCAGTAAAAAGTAATATATACTTTCAAATACTAATGTTAATAAGTAAAAAAAATGTTTACCGTTTTAAGAAATTGTGATTCTTAAAGTTGCATTGTTTATCTGAAAACCAGTTATACCTCTTTATTCAAGTCCTAAGTATGAATTTGCAACTTGATTTGCTCATCATCATCGACTATTTTTGTCGGGGAACATAACCCTCTCGGGCTTTAATCCCCTGTGAATTGGCTATTATTTGAGGTGAGACTGAATTTTGGTTTTACACTTGCCCAGAAGTTAAGATTTAGATATTAAGATAATAAAATAAAATTACAGTGCAATAGCTTTTTGGAAAATATGAAATTAATTTTGAAAAATATGCTGAATATATATTATTAATATTAGAATATCACTAGTTGAATACTAGTGTTGTTAAAATTAATCCAAAAGAGAAGATGGTTGAAATTCATGAGTTTAGGCTTAGGATATTGCAGCAGTACTCTATTGGATTCCTGCTTACTTGTTCAGTCTGGTCACAGTGAGAGTGCGCTCTGTGATTGGTCGATGGTGTGGTGTGTTAATTCTATATATATAGGTGGGTGCATAGGGGTGAGATTTTGTGAGGAGTGTGCTTGTGTTACCAGTGTTTTTATAATATAAGTGAAATTAAAGAATTAAAATTTCTCGTGGTCTGTGTAGTTGTGGGTTGTTTCTGAGTGGGGTGTACTTTTCTATTTCTTGAATGGTTTTATTGCTCGAGGTATCAATTTTTTGGTAGAAATTTCCTGATAATTTTTTAATGAAGTTTTTAAGCGTTGGAAGTTTAATTGAGTATCTGATGTCTGTGTTTCTCATGTACCAGTGTGCTCTTACTATCATTCTAATGGTGGAATTTTGGGATTTTTCTAATAATTCCAGTGTTGTGTCAGCACAATGCGACCAGACTGGGCTAGCATAGGTCAGGATAGGTCTTAGTATCAGGGTGTAGATAAGCAATTTATTACGTCTACTTAATGTAGATTTACGCGAAATAAGGGGGGAAATATTATTTACTGCAGAATTATACTGCTTTTTAATTCGTAGAACGTGTTGTTTAAAAGTGAGTTTTTTATCCAACGTTACACCAAGATATTTCGTGTCTAGAGACCAGGGTATATTTTTGTTTTCCAGAAAAATGTCTGGTTCTATTTTTCTGTAGTTTCTGGAGAAGAAGACGGCCTCTGTCTTGGAAACGTTCAGGGCTATTTTCCAAGTAGAGTACCATGCTTCTAGTTTCTGTAGGTGTTCGTTTAGTGCTTGGCCTATTTTTGGTGAAAAGTAGTGTCTTGCTAGTATCGCAGTGTCATCTGCATACATGCATATTTTTGTATTTTGGTGTTTAGGGATGTCGTTCACGTAGTAATTGAACAAGGTGGTTGAGAGGATTCCTCCTTGCGGGACTCCAGCTTCAACTTTTCTTAGATTTGATAGTTGTTCATTAACGGTGACTTGAAAGCTTCTATTGTGTAGATATGAGTTTATTATTTTTACGAGATATGCAGGGGTGTTGTAGTTGATCATTTTGAAAATTAAACCTGTATGCCAGACTCGGTCAAAGGCTTTCTGGATATCCAGGAAGACCACACCAGTATTTTGACTTTTGTAAAATCCAGTCTTGATGAATTCCACTACTCTGAGCAGTTGGTGTGATGTGGATAATTTCGGGACGAATCCATGTTGTTCGTGGATGATGATATCGTGGTCTTGTAGAAATTTTGATAGTCTATTGTGGATTATTTTTTCGGCTAGTTTGCTGAGGATTGGTAATAAGGAAATTGGTCTGTAGTTTTCGGGTCGGGTAGGATCCTTACCCGGTTTCAGGATAGGGATGACAACAGCGGTTTTCCAGGAATCCGGGAAGTAACCGAGATCTAGCATATTGTGAATGATGTTTCTTAGTTGAAAGATGCAGAGGTGTGGCAAGTTTTTTATCATTTTATTGGTGATGCCTTCTCTCCCTGGTGCTTTTTTGATTTTTATTTTCTTTATGTAATCTGCAATTTCTGAGGCTAGTGGTGGAGGGTAATCCGGATTTCGGAAATTTTCTTCATTTTGTAGATAGTTATGAACGACATCCTTTACATTATCGTCGTGAATAGGTGTGTTTATGTCATTTAATTTGAATTGGTTTTGTAGTGAATCTGCCAAAATTTCTGATTTTTCAGTGTTACTAAGTGCGATACTAGCTGGGCCTTTAAGGGCGGAGATAGGAACTCGCTTTTTTCTGAATGCTTTGGCCATACCCCAAAGGTTACCGCTTTCAGCACTCAGGTTTTCAAGCGTGTCTTCCCATTCTTTGTTTTTGTGTAAGTGCACTTTACGCCTAATTTCGTTTTGAATTCTGTTTAAAATTTCTTTATCGGCAGGAAAGCGGGTGAATTGCCAGGTTTTTCTGGCTTTGTTTCTTTTTCTGAATAAATCCCGAAGTTCCTGTCCGATGAAAGTCTGTTTGCTAGTATTTATGGGTTTTGAGGCGATTTTATGTGCACTTAAAATGTTTTGTGTGAGTTCTGCGACTTGTTTTTCAATATCCTCTCCACTGTTTGCTTTGGGGAGTGTGAATGTGTTGATTGTGTTTTCTAGCAATGTGTTTTTGAAAAGAGCCCAATTTGTACGAACTTTTGGTTCAGGGAGTTCGTATCTACTCTGTGTGTCGAAGTGGATCAGCACAGGGTTGTGATCGCTACTTAACTCCGGTAGCGAGTGAATTTGAGCGGGCCAATGAAAGTTCTTGGTAATTGCTATGTCGATGATGGAGGCGGAGTTATGTCCGTAGCGTGTTGGAGGGGGCGGGGCTAGGATTTCTAAGCCGTTTTGATTGGCAAAATTTCTTAATGTGTTACCTCGAGATGAATTATAAGTGCAGCCCCAGCTAGTGTGCTTAGCATTAAGATCTCCACAAATTAATGAAATCGGCCCTAAATTTTGAATAGTCTGAATATCCTTTGGTACTAATGAGGCTCTAACAGATGGTGGTATATACATTGAGGTAACGAGTAATGGGTTTCCATCTGTTGGGGTGAGTGCAACAATGGTTGCTTCTGCACCGTTTAGTGAGGGTGTTGGGATTTGGTAGTGTGGGAGAGGCTTTTTAATTAAAATTGCAGTGCCACCGTAGGGTTTATTGGTCGTTGCAGTGGGTGTTCTATCGTTTCTGTGTATGGTGTAGTTAGGCATAGAGAATTTCATACCCGGTCCTAGATGTGTTTCTTGTAAAAGAATTAAATCTGGGGAGTGCTTATCAATAAAGTGTCGCAATTCAACATCACGACACTTTACCCCTCGGGCGTTCCAGGTAACCAGTTTGAGGCCGAGTAGGGTGAATTTTAGTTATTGTTTGTGGGTGGTGAAGCGACCACTCCCGTTATAAAGATATTAAGTTTATCAAGATCGTTATTGACTTTGGACATATTATTCAGTGCTTCAAAAAGTTTAGGGAACTTATTGAATAGGTTTTGAAGTTCACTGATTGCAGTGATGAAGTTGAAATTTCCTGGGCAATTATTAGTATTATTACTATTAATTTGGGTATTGGGGGTGTTTGTCGGCTCAAACTGATTTGAAGCTTCTGTCTGTTTTGGTGCTATGGGTGGCGCCATCTCTCTGGTGGTATTGTTGCTACAAACTCTCGCAAAAGTGAAATCTGCAGTAACTGGTCTTGATTCTATTATGGGGTTTCTTTCGACTATTTTTTGGGTTACTTCTCCTTTTTTTGGTTTCTTTTTAGGGAATAAGGGGCAGCCTTGCCAGGATGCCATATGATTTTGTTTGCAGTTAATGCAGGTTGGATTCTCAAGTCTTTCTTTTATTTCGCACTCTCCGGTACGATGGTTTGCTCCGCATTTCAGGCAACGGGTGTTCATCCGGCAGTTCATCGACGAATGGTGAAAATAGTTGCAGTTGTAACACTGCGTTGTTGTTTGTTTTTTCTTGAATGGCACTATTTTCACCATTATGTGCATTACTGCACTGATCTTATAGATGTCGAGGGCGTCCTCGGTTCTTCTCACCTCTACCATGAAGATGGGGAGGGGGAGTTTAGTTTTGAGCTGGCGTAGCTGAGCGACTTTCTGGACTTTAATGCCTTGGTTTTCCAGATCTTCCTTGATATCTTCTATTTCAGCGTGAGATGGAAGGCCTTTGATACAGACCTTCAAAGGCCTCTCAGATAAGGGCTGGATTACGTAGTATTCCGCGTTCATGTTGGTTAGCTGGGTGGTGATTCCTCTATGGTCGTCTTCTGATTCGGGGTTGATCTTAATATATTGTCCTGAGAGTTTGCTGGTTGACTTTGGAAAATTTCTATTGATGGCCTGGATTATTAAATTGTAGTTAGGAGTAAGCTTCAGCATTATTGGTTGAATTTTGGGTGGTGGTGGCGGGAGGTCGGCGTCAGCTTCGTCTGGATCGCAATCCGATAAAGTGTCAAAGCTATTGCTTACATTTAATTTATCTGATTGAACATTTATTCTTTTATTATTTTTAATGGTTTTAATAGGTTTTGAAAAACCTTCGTTATCGATGGTGCGCTGAGCTTTAGGAGCTCTGCTCGTACTTGGCTGGGCCTCGTTAGGCTTAGTTGTTTGGCTGATATTACATGAGTCAGCCATTCTTTTCCTCAAATTTTTAATGCTATTGTTATTATTATTAAGGTTTAAATCTTTATGCAGTTTACAGTTTTTAACTGGGCAAAGTGAAAAAGTATTCAGCTCACCTGTTAGTCTGTTGAGATCCTTATCTATAGTTCCTTTTTCAGTAAGAAGGTCCGTGGCCGTTCTTGAGTCTTTTTTCATCGGATTTTGCTTTTCAACCTCAATGAGTTCATTGATGTATCTAAGTCTCGGCTGCAATACGTTGATTTGATGGATCAATAACTGGATTGTCTCACAAATTTGTGAATCACTTGGCGCTGGAATATTGCTCTCTGGAGAGTTGGCTATTTCCATCGGATGCTCCGCCGCAACGGCGGCCATGTTAGGCTTCTCTCGTTCCATAGAATCCAGACGTGTTGAATCCTCGAGGTCCACACGTAGAATTTTAATAATAAAAAGATCAAACAAAACAGCAATATGATCTTTTGTTGTTACCTCTTCCGCAACAGCTTCATGATAATTTAATAATATCCAAAGCGATCGAAGAAAAAAACGTAAGCTGAAATAGACAAGTCGCTCTTCATGCGACCGTACTCTCTCGCGACCTACGCTCGTACGGTGTGTTGATTTGCTCAGTGTTCTTTTATGATATGTCCCCCCCCCCCCCCCCATTTTTGCTTGGATTTTCCATTTATTTCAGTCGGATTAATTGGAACCAAAGCCGATCTGGAATGTAGGAAATTCGAATTAACTTGAGAATGGGGAAAAAATGAAATAAAACATACTGACAGAAAATCGTCTTTATATTAAACAAATCAAATATGAATCCTATTTACCGATGATTAAGACGTGTTCTTTACGAACAATAGGTGCATTTAAAACTGTTTATTGCATTTTCCTTTTAGACAGTAGCACGTGCCTGTTTGTCTCTGGAGATAAATAGTGTAACTAAGGTTTCTTGACTTATCAACAGAATTTCAAATTTTAATGATTAGAAAATTGAATCATGCAAGGTCAGCTTATTCAAGCCATCATCTTCCAAATTCTGTCACTGTCCTGTTTGGTGAAATATGTAGAGTCCAAACGCTTCAGTAAGTGACAGGCATTACAGTCAAAAAAAGTGTGTATTAGAGTTGTTTAGATATTACATCCTCAGATCTCTTGTATATTTATTGGATACATAAATGGATAGTAATTGACGTTTGAGTTAAAACTTCATATTACCCAGAAACATACATTGGATATAAATTAACGAACCTATAAAACATGAAGAAAAAAATAGATTAAGAACAAGCATGTGGATGTGTTATTTTATGAACATTTGATTCTTGACCACCATTAGGAGATTATGTTAAGACGGTTTGGCTTAAGAGTACAAAGTCTTTAGGCATGCACTTATACTCATAATTTGTTTCCGCTGTGGGAAAATTAGTTCAATTTCTCTGCAACTCCAGGACTGTAAAGACCGGAGCTTAAAATGAGTTATTATAATGATACGAACAATTCTTTTGAGACTCAATTATGCTAGTGCCAGAGCTTAATCCTGGTCTTTATTCTGTCTTTTCAATTCTCTAGGGTTCTGTTAAAGTGTATACCTTCACAATGTGATTGCCTATTTCCACTTTTCACCGCCCTTTCTTTACATATGTGTAACATTTATTTCATAATATTACGAGGAAAATCGTTATATGGATAAGCAATCTATGTAATACTGACGCAGTAATATATGTTGGATTACTTTTTTAGATTTTTTTCATCTGCAATTTGAGTATAGGATTACTCAAATTATGTCAAATTAACACACATATACAATAAAAAAAAATTGTATATACTATATATATATATTAAATATATATATATATATATATATTTAAATATATATATATATAAAAATATACAAATTATGTAGAATTTCTTAAAATTGCAAAAAACTACTTACGTATAATTTTTTTTTATTATTATTATAAGAGAAAAATGAACATATATTTTTAAAAGCAAAAAAAAAAAGAGCAGAAACTTACATCACTAAACACACTAATGAGAAAGAGAACATGACTGAAGGAAAACACTGAGGGAAAAAAAAAAGATTCACTACAAAATATGCAAAAGAGGTAAAGAAACACTGGGAGAAATGTATAACCCTGGAGAGTGATTATCAAGGAAAGTCTAAAATATGTAAAGAAAAAAAAAATTAAGCTTCTATCTCGATTATTTTTGGTAATAATAAAAACTTTACGGTACCTCCTGATAATTAAAACTTTTTGATACTGCGGCTTACTTCTGTCTACAGCTTCCTGAATTAATTGCTTTAATTTACTATATTATGGACTGCAGGATCAGTTAATATGCAGAATAAATTTTTTCGGATATCTAGATTATTTTTTTAGTAATAATTAAACCTTAAGATACTCGTCCTAATATGTATAAAATTAAAATTACGAGGGAAACGATTTTTTTTCGTTGGATATACATGCCTTATTTTTAGGATGGCAGGCACAATTTTGGTAACTAAGTAAGGAAAATACTGTATGAAAAGTTGCTTTTATTAATTTATCCTCTTTTAAATAATTAACGAGTTGACGGATTTCCTGATGAAAAAACCTGCTATGTTGAGAAATTAGCGTGTGCAGCTGTACGCATCGTAAAATAGCGGAAAACGGACAATACTTCTTTCTGAGATTTATTAATTTGTTTGTTGTTCTGCGTTATCGAACCAAGGCCTTCCGTCAGAGGTAATTTTAAAATTCGGTGTGAGTATTGCTACAAAAAACAATTTGGTTACGAAAAGTGTTTTTTCCCCAGTCGGCAGAAATTATTATCCACAGTTTCAGCCAGATTTTTCAAGGTCTTGCTCTATATTGGTGACTGGGTTAACAATTCCGTTGGAGTATTTCGGTTTGTTTGTGGATATCCTTTTGTGTCAAGTGTGAAAATACTACGCGTTTAAAATGGGACACATATCGAAAACAAAAACAAATCCTTAGGATTTGAACTGGTTTTTAAGAATGTTGTCAAATGTCCCTTTACAGAGATACTTTACGCTATCCACTGGACGTTCGAATTATTTTAAATATCGTCGGATGCCCGTGAACTCGTTGCAGTCGGAGCCCATGGTTACTAAATTGTGAGTCACAGTACTGATATGAATTGATCGATAATATGAATTCTACCATCGATATGAAAACTTTCTGCATTTTTTTTTTATACTCTTTCTATACTTTTCAGTATTACGGAAACCACTAATACAAGAAAAAAAAATCTTTATCGCTTTTAAAATTTGATCCATAAAATTTGGTTGAACGTGAGATATTCACAATCTCTTTTTAAAGAAGTAAACTGGAAGATTTGATTTTCGGAGTAAAGGTAATTCATATCCAATCCAAACATTCAAATTTTAAAAAAAGACAAAAAAGTATTAAAATAGTCGATCTTCACTTGGCCCCAAACTTTCAAAGGACGTGTTTCAAAGACAAACATTGGTTCATATCCACTTAGTTGGATTTTTATCTTTTCTTTTATTACGAAAGTCATTATCTTCGCTTTAGGATTAAAGGTATTAATTAATGTATGCACTTGATAGGAAATCCTAATGTCATCTGAAAAAAGGATTAATCTAAAAATTAAATATGCCTTGTGTAATAAGTGATTTATATCTCTGTGTTTTTAATCAGTATTATTAAAAATGAACCAGCCGATTTCGAAATTCCGTATTTTCAAAAATAAACGACATAGAAAGATAAGTAATGCATGAACACTAAGGAAAATTGTGGAAGTTTTATATTGTGAACAATAGATGGCCCTCATGTGTTCTTCGTGAAGTTATTTCACGAAAGCTGTTTTAGAACCTTTCACGTAGTTACTTCACCGTAGGATCGGTCGCAGACTTGCTGTTGCACAGCTGGCCACTGAAGCCCCCTGATATGGCCCCATGCGATTCCTTCCTTTCGAACAACGGATTTCTGCTGCTGTACAATCAATTACATTAACACTTCACAACGTGTTTTCAGGAATTTACATATTGAATGGATATTATACGTGTAATTAATAGAAATCATAAGAAAATATAGTATTTTGAATTTGATATTTTCATTTTGAATAATCCTGTATTTTCAAATTCTATATTGCATTAAAATTCGCAGCTGTGTAGTTTATTGAAGAATTAAAAGTTTATTTCGCTGTTATGACACTTCTCAAATGCCTTCTGTTGGTTCAGGTGAAATTCTTTATGCTGTACTTAATGCGCAGGAGAGGTGAATGTTCCGTATTACACTCCTCATGGTTTGTTATTGAATATAGCGTCGGTCAAATTCATTTCTCAAATATTGAAAGACCAGGAAAAAATAATTTTTTTTTTTTTTTTTTTTTATTTTGTTCATTGTTTTGCTTGTATGAAGCCGTCGATCGTTTGTAATGCTTTCAAGAATTTTACCTCTTTCATCTTCTTTTATATAATCCATAAAACACGGGGATAGAAGTCGAAATAGTTTAATAAAATCCACTCATGCCTTTTAAAGTAAACAAACATGATTTGCATTTGCGCAAGAGATTGTTAAAATTCTTTTTAAGTCCAGTGAATCCCTGATTTTTCCGCATGATTGTTTAAACAGACTATCGACCCCTGCCAGTTTTGCGAATTAAAGATGTTCCCGCTGTGTCCACACCACCTCACTCGCAGTACCTTAATAACTAGTAAAATGAGTTATCTGAAGATGTGTGATAAACACATTTGTACACTTTTATTTTTCGAGATTTGCTGTAGTCATTGTCTAACTGTCGAATGTTTAGTGATAACGTGTAGAAGTTTGCGACGTTCTGTCACATTAAATATTAAAAAGATATTTTGAATATTAAAAAGTCTTCAGAGAAAGCATGACTCAAAGTGTGGCAAACTAATGCAGAATTTATAATTTTGTCCACTTAAGAAACGTAGATTGACAAAGTAAGTATGCAATAACTGCAACAAAGCTTTTTGTAGAGGGCACACTTTTAACATTTGCCAAGACATTGCAAACACTAATTTTTACCTCTTTTCTATTTTTCAATTAAAATATTCTAACACTTATCTTTAGTTTTACTAATTTGTTCGAAATAAAAGGATATATAAAAATATACTTGTTTTTAATTCATAGTTTATGAGAGTCGAATGATTAGTTATTGAGTAACACTAATTTTAGTTATATAAAGCTAAAATGTGGCTTTTAACCTTGTTTTACTTTAAATGTCCTTTTGTTAGTAAAATGAAGGCCAAGAATTAAGTTAATTCCTCCAATGCCTTAATTCTTCCCATATACACCTGCACTGCGAAAAACCGGTATTCAATATCGAGTACTGCGTACGCACTTTTGAATACTTCACATACTCAAAATGATTCCGATGCCAATGTATTCAAATTTAAGACTCGCACATACTCATTTTTAGTAACATGTACGTACTCAAAATGGAAACTTCACATACTCATTTTTGAAGGTATTTCTGTATCAATTATGAGTGTGGAATAGAAAAATGAGTGTCATGTATTTATTTGTGAATCTGTTACTGCATCAAATATGAGAATCAAACAATCTAGTGAGTATGTTTTGAATTTATCTCCGATACTGTTGTTGTATCAAATATGAATTTTAAACAGAATAATTCGATATAAAAACCAACGTTTTTAAAAACAACGTTTTTATATGGTGGCAAAGTTTATTAGAGAAAATTATTGAAATATTAGTTAAAACTGTTAGTTATTTTTAACTTTAAAATTCACTTAAAAAGAGACATTTGTGACAGTAATAAAAAATTCATAATACTCATAAAATCAAAACATGCATTTGAAAGTTTGTAAGTCATTCTATTAAAAAAAGAATGGGAACCAGAATTCAGAAAAAATTATTGTGATAAGACATGGCGCCAAATATTGGAAACTTTCTTTCTTGCGAATGATTACTGACTAAAAGTCAGCAACCCTTACTATCTCGGAGATAGTAAAGGCGAGATAGTATCTCCCCTTTGTGAGTACAAAAGGTTTACGATACCGCATGCTGCGTGGGGAGTGCCCGGTGCTCCTAGAGGGGGAAAGAAATTTTTTCCTCAATCCTAAAAGCGCCGAGAGGAAAGAATATTTTGACTTATTAAAATTATTGAAATATTAGTCAAAACTTGTCGCAAACGTCTAAATATTGCATTGTTAGGCGAGTACGAACGATTCCCAAAATTTCAAAGCTCTAGCTTGATGGAAAGTTGGTTAAATTAACGATCGAAAATTTGATGACACACACACTCACACACACACACACACACCAAGTGAAATTCAGAAAAACGTTGTAAAAATATATATCAACTTAAATTTTAAGGGAATTAAATAAGCGCTCCTTTATTTGCAAGTATCATTTTCTTCATCTTATATATTATTTAACATACACTTAATGAAGTTTTTGTTACAAAACTTCCGATTCAAAATTCTTTCATTTACTGTGTGTAACAAAACTGTTACTTTTAGAAACAAAAATGCAACTATTATGTGATCATAAACCGTAATTTGAACTTATACCTCAAATTTAAATCAATTCGAGTGGTTTAATAAATCTTTAATTAATGATAATAGATTCGATTCAAGAGTTAAATTCTTTTCAAAACAAATGTGTAAGGAATCTGAGCTATTAGTTCCAGAAACAATTCAGTCCATTAAGAAATATATTTATGTTTTTAGAAGATAGTTTGTTCCCTATACATGCAGAAAATGGAGTTTTATTGAAAGTTCAGTCATTTAATAATAAGTCATTCGAAATATCTTGGAAACATTAATAACGTAAATCAAAAGTCACAGTTTAGAGAAGCGCCATTACGTTATTTCAGTATTTTATTCTTCATCTGTCATTTACTTTACTTATGTAATTTCTTTCTCTATCATCGATTTTGTTTAGTCACTCAACATATTTTTTTTTTTTTCCCTATTGCTGCCTAACTTTTTTTTCGAAGTACATTACTTTTAATAAGTTATTTTCAAATACATTCCATATTTCTTAGCCATTAATTGATAATAATAATAATAATTAAAAAAAAAACGCCAGAAAGTTACATTTAGCTCTATTGTGATATAATATCTTACATGAAATTACATCCGCGTTTCTCATAACATTAAATAGATTTCAATTTATTTTGAAGTATTTTAAAGTTAAAAAGCGGCCACGGTAGCCCAATGGTCTTGGTCGCGAGCGTATGGTCGGCGTTGTTTCCTTCGAATCGTGAGTTTCAGTCCTGATGTCACTAAGACCCCCTCGTCTACAGAGGTCGATGCACGTTAAATCTGTTGAGGCTTCAAGTTTTTACATTGGCTGGTATGAAAGTGGAGAGAGAGAGAGGTGCCAGTTCAGGTATCATCCTAGTCTCTTGACCGATTTTCAAAATGACGAGGTCCGTCGCCAGTAGTCGCTAGTTGCTGCTTAGTGCCAGCGTTAACAAACAAGCAATCAACCTAATTGCTAGTCACTGAAAACAAATATAAAGAGTTGATTTTTTCTCATCCATGCTTGTTAGCTTCTTAGAGGTTCAAGAACTTCTAGTGGTCCGATCTATTGCAAGTAACCAAATCTTCTTCCAATACTGGCATGATTCACATTGAAATCATAGGATAATTGCCGACTTCCTAATCGCTTTCTCTTCATTCTTCCTTTGTATCGTAATGAAATAGTTCATTTATGTGAATTTAAATAGCAATCAAAAGAAAGGATTGTTATTCTCTACTGAGACGATACGAATCTACCAAGCAACAAATTCGCACGTCTTGGTTGTTGTTGTTTTTATCTCGTCATCGTATACTGCGTCTTTGTTTGAACGGTTTTTATTACAGCTTGTAAAAAATAGATAGGTTTTTATTGCAGTTTTGTTCTTTTCTCTTACCCCTATTCCTGCGAGAAAAACTGCTCATCCTTTCAGCTAAGCGATCTCTTGTTTCACAGAAATCGGTCACTTGATATTCTCCCCCCCCCCTTCTTTTATCATTTGCTTGGGTACGTTTCACTCTAAATAAAATAATGTTTCTCGTAAAAATGCATCTTCTTTTTCAAATTGCCCTCGCAGAAAAAATCGTTTCGAATGTCAATTGAATCGAAAACAATTGTATATTGTTTCTCTCTTAATTAAATATTTTAATGATGTAGTGGTATATTTTATTCATTCATTAACTAATTATTTTGATAGATGTGTAATCTGTTATCGTTGCATTAGTTTTTCTGATCCCTAATTTTATAAGAAATTTTCTTTATTTTCGCTTACGAACTTTCCTCGCGTTCCGGAAGATATTTTGGCAGAAAAATTTGCTCCAGTTTAGGTGCAAGCTGTATTAAATTACAGGATGCCTAGAGGGTGTTATTAACAGTAATCTGTTGTAATTAATTTAAAATATTATAAATAATATTTACGGTAAGATAAAAAGAGCTTTGTTGCGCTTGCATTTCATAATATATTTTTAGGTGATATTTGCTTGCTAGAATAAATAGTTACGTCTGCAGGTACGACGTTTTAGTCGAATGCTGAGGATGTCTGTTATTTCCCTTCACTTCAGAATTTTTGTGTGGAATGAAATTAGTTGGTCCTGCCACTTCCAAAAACACGGGGCATAATCTTTGCTTTTGGTTGAATAGGGAAAATAATAATAGCTATTTACCAACCGAGAAAGGAAATTACAATTTCAAACTATAACATCTGGTGCAGTGGTGCTTTTAGTTCCCCGGAGATCGGACTTTAAGGGCAAGACTTGACCTTTCACACTAGTCCTGCTGCCTTTAACGAGGATCTTGTCCAGATGTGAGGGGGACGATGAAAAAGTGTGGTTGCCGCATTCTCCTCTTCCAACTAGTGGTGGGTCTATTCGACGCTCGTGCCGTGGCCTGTATATCACCTGTCGTTATATATGAGTGTATATTTTAGACAGACACACAGTGGCAAGCTTTTGCATCGGAGACAACTAATAGTTCTGCATGCAAATTGTTCTAGGCTATACCTGTAGTGTTTAATTTCTAGATCGCCACTTCGACCGCTAGATGTGTTCCGCAGGGATGAGTTTTCATTCCGGGGCGAAGAGAGATATGATGACCTGAAATGACGATTCTAGCCCTCGATCTGTCGATTCGATAAAAACTTGTTCTTGTTCGGGTTTTTTTGCAGTGTTCTTTACTGTGTTCAAAGCGATACCTTAGTGGGTTAGTTATTAAGACATTTTAACTTCTGTAGTCGTTGTTGAAGTGACCTGTCGCAGATTTTACATTTTTATTTTCAGATAACCTCAAAATTTCCACCTTTTATGTGTATGAGTGAGAGATAGAGAGACGACTTTTAAAAAGTTTTTTTTAGTCAGTTTTGTAAGGGAAGTACATTTTTAAATGCTTCTTTCGTTATCTTATTTATTTTTTTCTAAAATCTTGCTGTTTTCTTCCATTTTTCCTCTTCTCAATCGACAATATCTGCTTTATTTGCTTTATCTAACGTGGGCTGGATTACGTTGCTTTAGGGCTGCAACAATTTCATTAAGTAATGATAATAGATTTTGTGTATAAAATATTTTTGTTATAAATAATGAAATATTATATTTTCAATGCACTTTATTGTCTGTGATTGTAAATGTAGGCATTGTAGAGTCTAAAGCTGAAAATGGTTGATCCACAAGATTATCACAGTTATGGGTACAGTAAGAACCCATCGTAATAGCTACAGTTTGTTAACCGCTGTAACATTGTAAAACCGATTCCCCGACTGAAGTTTTATAAATTTGGGAGAACGAACAATTCAGCCGCTACGAAAGTTATTGCAATCGGGTTCGATGATTCAGTGGATGTTATGACAGTTTAATTCTTTAAGTCATGACGTGGAATAAAACCCTGTTTAAAGGATATAAGTTGTACAATGAGAATTTTTTTTTCTAGTCTTGTGATTGAATTCTTAAAATTTACTGTTGGTTGGATGAAATCATTTATATTGATACTTTATAACGTTGGACGTCATTGTGACGCGACGGTTTCGTTTCTATCACTTAATTATGCCATCGCAAGTCAATGAAGTTCAAACAGTAATAAGAGAGTACCAGTCAGATACGTATCTCACTTTCGGCTTAATCGGGACGAGGTGAAATTTGTTTCTTCATATCTTTTCGAAATTCTAGCCTCTGCTACTCCCAGGTTGAACATCCGAACCATTTGCATCCAGATAGTTGCTAGCGGAAAATCATCTTCAAACTTTTTAAAATCATTTATCATGATTTAAATATAACTTTTTTATTTTAAAAACACATTATAACTGTTAAAATCCTGTCATATCGATCAATTTTCTTTAAATTTAAAAATCTTTTAACATCATATTTAAAGTATTTCGATAATAATTTATTAAAAACTTAAGGTATTTTATTTACCATTTAATTTCAATTACTTCTGGGCATGTGTGGATTCCACAGATCAGTGCCGTAATGGCATCCAAATCGGGTATAGAGGTCCGAGAAGATTAAGAACCCCGTGAAGAAATTTCGAATTTAAGTAATCTAAAATAATTAGATTTAACTTCTTAATTAATTTTTATTCTTTTTAGAAGAATAATCAAATATCAAGGTGCTTATCACCCCCCCGAGCGCCCATTACAAAAGATAATCAGAAATGAATATACAGGGTGATTATAATTGAAGTTTCATTTTCAAAAAGCTGTAAAAGAGAACCAGTGATCAAAAAATGACCTGATATTTCATCTTAGTATACGTGAAGCAATAGGAATTTGTTTTTCGATAGAATTTTTTTTTTAAAGTGGACCGATAGAGGGCGCTGTAGTATTCATAAGAGGCTAATTAAATGACGAGACATGTTATGGGACTCTTTGTTCGAAGTCTGTACACCATGACAAGGTGGTGCCACAGCAGATAGGGGGAAAACGGTTTTGAATTATCCCTATCCCAAAAACCGTAGAAAAAGCATCAAGTGATGCAAGTCAGAAATAAACTGCTGCGGCTTACTTAAGAAATGTTCAATATGTTGTCCACCGCTTTCTGCCACAAGTTGGAAGAGCAAGGCAGCATCTTCCACTACATTTCGCTTTCGGAGCCCCGTACACAATATGTTTTAGGTAACCCCTCAGTCAAAAGTCGCTAGGGTTCAGATTAGTTGATCGTGGCTGTCAGGCTATTGGGAAACGGTGTCTGATAATTCTGTTATTTCCAAAATGCATGTTGAGCAGCTGCTTCACTGGACTTGAAATGTGCGGAGGAGTGCCATGTTGCATGAAAATTGTGCTATCCACACTGTTGCAGTGCTAGGATAAGCTGGATGCGCACAAGAGATTCATAACGTATCTCGTTGACTGTACAGGTGACAGGACCAAGGACCGATCTCCTCCAAAGAGAAAGGGCCAACGATAAATGCTCCCTTAAACGCACTCCACACAGTGACCTTTTGAGATTGAAGAGGCAATTGTATCATTTGGAACGGATTCTCTCTTGCCCATATTCTGCACTTTTGAGTATTGACTGAACCTGGGAGAGGGAAATAAGCTTCGTCTGTCCATAAAATGTTCCTTGGTCATGCATTGTCCACTTCCATTCGACCTGGAAATTGCAGGGTGAAAGCTTCTCGTTTTGGCAGGTCAGTAAGAACCAACTCCTGAACATGCGTAATTTTGAATGGATAGCACTGAGGGAAGTTTCGTAAAATTTGACGAATCGTGCTGACTGGGATATCTAAAGATTGGGTAATTTCCTGTGCACTGCACTTTCCCAAAGCACTGCTTGACGCTTCCTCCAATGCTGCAGTCACATCCTCCAAAGACTTCAAAAGAATTGATTTCATACCTCTGTCATATTTCACATCAAATGAACCCATCTCTTCGAATTTATCAATCATTCTCTTCAGACCGAATACAACCATTGGACCAAAGCCGCTTTTTAAACCTTTTTAATGTCCGGAATTTCTTCAGTGCAATTGCCACTCTGTCACCGTTCTTGTAAAAAAGCTTCACAAGCAGAGCCCGATCCTTCAATGATAGAATTAGACACAGAATTACAGGAGCTGCATGTTCTCTCTTTTTTTTTATTTTATCATACATGTAATGTGTGGTGCGCACTTCACGTCTTTTTATTGGCATCTTAAAATTCGCATATCTTTTAAATGCAATCTTTTTTTAGCTTCTAATTAGCACAGCACCATCTATCGATCCACTTTTGAACTTTTTTTTTCCTTTCTCAAAACAAATTCCCATTGTTTTACGTATACTCAGAGTCGGCCTTCTCTATAAAGGGACCTGGGGGCAAGAAACCATTTAGGACCTAACTTTTTTGTAACATAAAAAAAAAAGTTTTTAACAAGAACATATATTACTAATGCATGATTTTGTTTTTGCTAGTACATTAATTACTTTAGAAAAATTACAATTTTTTGCAATTTTTTTTTTCGATGCTTAATTTATCAAATGCATTTAAGCGTTCTGTACACATACTGGACTAAAATGTTCAGTTTAGGAAGGAATATTCGGGAATTCCCCAAATCAAAAAACAAAAACTAACTATTCGCGTCATCAAGATTTAGTTTGAGAGGATTGTCGAAATTCATAGATCTGCTATAATATGTTACAATGTACTTTATGTCTTACTGACAATGATAAGAATATTGTCAAGTTTTCATGTGCAAGAGTACATTAATTTAGTTCTTGATCATGTTATCATGTTGGATCCCCCCAATCGTGGGGCCCCGGTACATAGCATCCGTTGCAACCCGGATGGCCTGCCCTGTGTACACTCAAGTGAAATATCAGGTCATTCTGAGCAGTGATTTTCTCTCTCTCTCTCTCACTCTCTCTCTCTCTCTATCTATCTATCTATCTATCTATCTATCTATATATATATATATATATATATATATATATATATATATATATATATAACACTATTATTAAGCTCCTCGCAGCATATAAAGGTTGTCTCATCAATCTTGTTCACTTTAATGTTTCTATTTTAATTTGCGCTAATTTTCTAAGTTACGATACATTCACAAACACATATTCTAAATCAAATAACATATGAAATCCACAAGAGGTTAATTGAAGGAAAATATGCGTCAAAACCCCGTTATAAATTATGTAAATTAAAATAATAAATTGTACCATTGCTCCAATGCTTTGCCATCCAGCATTGGAAATAGTCGCATGAAAACGCTCCACCTTTCCCCATAGTGTGGCTCCTAGGTGAAGCAAATCCAAATTCTGTAAGCTTATATTACTCATGATTAAAAGGATATTTAAATAGTCTACAAGTTCTAAATTCCAATTGAAGATACGTCAGAATTAGACGACTCAGATTATTTTATATCAGCACTAAATATGCAAGTCCTTCTCTCTCTAATACCTCTTAACTCAGTTAATCCTATTTTATATTCAAATAATAAAGTCTTAGTTGACTAAACCAGTAGTTTCGATTCAAACACTTTTGTTTGTAAAGAGGTTCATCTACTATTACTCTAACTGGGAGTCGCTTCTAACTGATTTCTATACAAACAATTATTAAGGTTATTCAATCAAATTTACAAATATCTATCAGCTTGTCGTTATCCTCTGTCTGCTTTCTCATTCTTTTTAATTACATTTCGCTTATACACCACTATCCCTAATTCAATTCGTTACACGTCTTATCTGCATTTCATTTTCGTAATCACGTTTCATTTTGGTTGGCAAGGAGTTGTTATTTTATGCGATTCAAATTGCCACGGTTAGGGAAAAGAAAAAGCCCAGCGTCCCAACGTGAGCTTTACGATTGATTTTCAACAATGTTTCTGCTTTATTGTGTTTATTAGTTTTCTTTTTCCAATACTTGCATTGTAATTTTGACACAAATCTTTTCAATAATTTTCACCCACTTCCGGTTAAGAACCTTGTAATTTGGCATATTTTGGATGACAATACAATATTCAATTATGAAACCACTCTAAAAATTTGCTAAATATTTTTTTGAAAGTGAAGATCAAAAGAGTAGAAAATAATGTATACCAATTAAAAAAAAACATACTTTCCGTATGGCAAAAGAGTAAAAAAGATCTAAAAAAAAAAGATTAATTTTTCCTTCAACCAGTAAGAAATAAAATGCAAATGTATTGAAAAAGAGTGTTTATCATCATCATAAATGTTGAAAATATGAAATTTTTTCGACTGCGCTATATATATATATATATATAAATTTAGAATTTTAATCATTTCTGAGATTTAGCGAATTAGAAAATAATCGCAAATACCCATACTATCTCCTCTTGGGAATCTCGGACTGACATTAGTGCTTCATCCTCACACGAATAAGAGAGAGGTCTATTCATCTTCGTAAGGCGCGAGTGTAATGACCATTTTAATAAATGGTGTTGTTGCACAGTGTAGGTGGCAGAGACATAGTTCCAAAATTCTTTACTGCCGATTGGCAAGGGGCCAGATCAAAGATGATTTTTGGCACGGATGTTCGCGGTTAATGTCCTCTTTCAGTGGGGCCCGAATTAATTGTTCCAAATTTTTACTGGGAACGGGTCTTTGAGCATAATCGAAGTATAGTACCTAACTTTATTCGTGTTTTCTTTCCTAACTCTATCCGATGTATAGTACCTAACTTTATTCATATACGTTCGTTTTCTCTGAAATGGGCAAGATAATATGTATTAGAGGTTTTTTTTATTCTAGACATGGCTACTTTGTTTTTTGGGGGGGGGTTTTTTCAAGGTAAACGAAAGTGAAGTAATAAATGAATTATTATTCAGTAGTGGTTTTTTATGTATAGAATAACAATGTTCAAAAGGTTATCGTTGACGTTTAATTATTATTAAAAAATAACCGAGATATCTGGATAAAATTTATTCTACATATTAATGGATCTTTATGTACGTAACACATCAATCAATAACTCCCGAGACTAACCCAGAGATGGCGCTCGTAGTAAACCAGTAACCAGGTATTTCTAGAGTACTAACCTTTGCTTGAAACGTGTCAAAATTTTAAGTCGATCGGACCAGAAACAGCTGAGTTATCGAGGTTGGAGTAAAGTCGTTTTGTAGTTTGTTTAAAAAATGGAAAAAACCGAGTTTCGTGTTCTGATAAAACATTGTTTTTTAATGAGTAAAAACACCGTGCAAGCGAAACAATGGATTGAAAAATGTTACCCGGACTCTTGTCCATCAAAAGCAACGATTTGTTGGTGGTTTGCCGAGATTAAACGTGGTCGTACCGACACAAATGACGCGGAACGCTCGGGTAGAAAAAGGTTTTTTGAAGTGAAGTGAAAAAGGTTTTTTCCAATTGGGTGCCGCGATTGCTTTCGATGGAACAAAAACAGCAACGAGTCGATGATTCAGAAAGCTGTTTATCGCTATTTACTCGCAACAAAAAAGATTTCTTGCGAAAAAAAAAAAAAAAAAAGATTTGGAAAAGCGTTGGAACGATTGTATCACCCTAAAAGGTGATTAACAAAAGGTGTTATGTTGATGAATAAAAAAAAAAAAAATTGCAAAAAAAAATGTTGTTTTCAATGTTAGTCTCGGGAGTTATTGATTGATGTGTTAATGTTGTCAATGGCAGCCATTAATGTTGATTTGTTTGGTTTTATGAAGCCGTTGATCGAAGTAACATGCTGTATTCTATAAAGTTTTAATTATGATCCCGGGGTGTTGTAAAGTTTTATCTATTGCTAAAACTAATCAAGATAGAAACTTAATTTTTATTTATTATTCTTAAGACGTCTCTACATAATCACTTAACCAATTTCTACCAGCGTCTTGACTTTTCGAATGCCGTCATTGTAGAACTCGTCAGATTGAACTGAGTCTTTTCCATACGTCTATCTTATTACTACTTTTCAATGTTTCTATTCTAATTTATATACGTCATGGCTCATTCACAAGAACTGTTCTCTATCAAACAACGTCTTTGAAAAATCTAATTAGGACAATTGAAGGGAAATAGACTTGTGAAACAATTTTACAGTTGTTATTTCAATAAGTAATCATAAATAAATTCTTCAATAAATAATAGTTAGTAATTCAATAATAATAAAAACTAATAAATTTTTTTCTTAATTGTTAGAGAATGAAATCCGAACGAAAATATTTTTACAGGTTTTAAAAAAAATCTTTTAATTAATATATTTTGTCTTCACTATTGCATTTAGAACGGTATATTTTAATGTACCGTATTTTGCTGGTCATGAGCTTCTTTGTGAATCAATTCATTTTTTTCCATATTTCGTCTTCTAAGCTTTCGTTTACTGTGAAAGAAGTTAATGCAAAATTCGAACAATTATTGCTTTAAAAAAAATTGTTGCAGTTTTGCAGTATTCATATAAATTTCTGGATACAATCGCATCCCGTTAACTCTTGGTATTCGGGTTTTGTTGTTACTAATCCGCGAATGAAATGAAACGTGGGTTACAATATAAATATAAATTGAGTGATAATTCAAATTCCAACATCGATATGAATTTTCTTCATAACATTTACACTCTTTCGACATGATTTTTCATTGCTTCGAAAATAGTTTGAACAAGAAAAGAAAGAAAAAAAACCTTTGCAGCTTTTATTGTTTGACCAATTAAAAATGGTTGGACGTACTGCTAATCTCACTGTCCGCGAGTTTTTGAAAATAATATCCAACAAAAAAAAAAAAAAAAAAAATCCAAACTGAAGCATTTCTTTTTCTTAGAAAGGGTGATTCTTATTTAATCCAAAAATTCAAAACTAAAAGAAATGAATTAAAAAATATTAAAATGGTCGATCCTCTCTTTGACCAAACTTTCAAAGGATTTTTTGTTTCTTCAAGACAACATTTTGTTCACCTCCGTTTAGAGTCTAGTTTTAATCTTCTTTCTTTTGTGACGAAACTCGCCATATGCTCTTTACGATCAAGGGACTTGCAGGTTCTGATTTCGTAACATATTCCTACTCACCCCCTGTGCTCTTTTGGGGTGTGCAAGCACCACTGGACTTCTTTCTTTCTTATGTGTTTATTTATTCATATTGGAGATGTAAGTTTGCCTGTTACTAATTGGAACTCCATGGCAGGTTTATTCTACGATATATGAAAAAGGGGAAGGGTATTATGTCTGCTCTTAACAGGAAGACCTGACGTCTTATGAGAAAAGATAAATCTGAATTTCATAAAAAGGGAGTCATAGTAAAACCGCGAGTTCAGTGAGTTCATGAATTAATGCGGTCCATTTGTTATAACGCAATAAGAACGAAAAATAGGATAAACCTTGTAATGCCACGATTTCATTTCTTTCCCTTAATTGTGTCTTCATTTCTGTTTAATAAAGTTAAGTTTTTAAATAAATAGTCAAACATTGAAAGAAATCAAATTGGCTTTATTCAAATCTTGATATATTTTAACTTCAATATTTATATTATCACATATGTGGAGCATCCGAATTGGTATTAATCTGCTTGTTGAATCCTATTACATGTCCGTTCACAGGTGGTTGCTCCACTCTAACGTTGAATCGTCTTATCCAGGGGTCGGCAAACTACGCCACGCCGGCCAAATCCAGTTTGCCACCTGTTTCTAATGCGTCCTGAAGATTAAGTTCGTTTTTGCTTGCAAAAAATTACAACAGCGTTTTCGGATCTTGATGAAAGTGCTGAAGACATTTTTATATTTAAAAATTTATTTCGCTGTGCAATTGAGCCACCCGCCATATAGCAAGCCTGATGTACGTTAAATTTATCGAGGCACCAAGTGACGTGGTGTGGAAGTTTGGAGAGGGAGGAAATTGCTCAGTTGTCGACCTCATCACTTAATAGAGATTTAAAATAACGAGATTCGTCACTAATAGCCTTTGTGTAACTTCTAAGTCTTTCGAAAGAAAATAGAGTAAATTTAAATCCTATGCTCGGAGATTTATACGTATGTTTAGGAATATTTATCAAAATAAAAGGATAGTTCCGAAAATAAAACATATAAAATAGCAATAGAGATCATTACTGACAGAGGACAATCCGGAAAAAACTTTACTGATAGGAAATAGTAATTTTGAATTTTAATATAATGAAATAATATGTCAGTATAAATATTATTACATTCGCCACAATAGAAAAAAAACTTAACCACTTCTAAAATAAGTTTGGTAATAAACAGAAATATTGTATATATTCTTTTTGTGTGTGTTAACATGTGTTTGTAAATGTTATTTAAAGTACTATTTGTTAAAAAAAAAAATGAAGTTTGTTTATTGTTGTTCAATGAGTACAGTAGCCCGTGTAAATGTCATCGAGTTTGCTTACCTGGCCCGCCAAATCTGAAAATGCTTCGATATGGCCCTTTCCAAACCTTTAACCGACCCCTAGTCTAATCTCCTTCTCTTGATCAGCTCTTTCTTCTGGCTACGTTTTTATTTTTCATTGTCTCCCTCTCTATACAGCTCTCCGCAGTTTATAAATGTTATCACTTTAATCTTATTCACTACACTTCAATATTTCTAATCGTTCTCACAAAAGTCATGGTTCAATCACTGGAAGAAGTTATCAAATCAAATAACATTTTAACCTTCCCTCCTCCTCCCCAATATTAGAAATACGCGAAAGAACGCAATTATTTATCTCTTTTTACACTTAAGAGAAAAGTCAAAATATCATATTAATTTCAGGGCACTTTTCTGTTTAAAAAACTGCTTCCGAATTTGGATCTCGTCCAATAACACTAGGCGTAGATAGCCTTAGTAATTTATTGTTTGCAATTAGGAAAAAAGACAGTTTTCATTCCACTTGCTACTGCAATGTAACCCTCAGATTGGGACTGCGTTCCCGTAAAAATTAGGGATTTGAAATAAAAATTTATAATGTGAAAAATTAAATAGAAATGTTTATAATATAATTCTGTTCGTTTTTAGGCGAACGATTTATGTATTCATTGCTCCACCCCGTTGTTAAAAATAAAATTTCTTTTAATAGTTTAGTAAATGATTTGCAATTTTTTAGGGGAATAAAAAAAAAAGTTCATTGGAAGAATGCTCTAAATGAATGAAGTCATATTAATTCAAAAGTGCGTTTATTTGCATACAGTGTTTGAAAAATTAATTTCTCGCTTTTTGTGATAACCTTCATTACTTCGTATGAAATCATCGTGTGTTTTAAATTTCTCGCTTTGTCGTGTGAATAAAAAATGCATTAAAGAATAATATTGTTTAATTTACTTCCCTTTTTTTTACTTTTTAAAATTTTTCTGTCCAATTCTTATACTATTTATTAGATAAATTTTCTACTAAAACACTCACTTTGTTTTTTTTTTTTTTTTTGGTAGAAGTATATTTAGTTCTTCCTTAAATAATAAAAAAAAATTTCTACTGCAGCAGGGTTGGGAACGTAAATTCAAGATTTTTCAATAAAATTATCAAATATCGTAATTCAACGTAATTACTCCGAATGAAATAAATTGTCATTTTCTGTTTCATAATTACAAAGAATCGTTAGAACTGCTAAAATGGTGCCAAGAATGTTACGGAAAGTTAAAAAAACATCAGATGACAAAAACAAAATTATTTGATAAATTCGCATTTTAATCGAAAGTCTACAACAAAGATTTATTAACAAGTGAGTGACGTCTAAGATTCTTCAATTGAAAAATATCTGATTAAAATTCCAAATGTTATTTGTTGTTCCATGCTAACGAATAAAAATAGGATTACCAGTTGTGGAATATCAAAGTTATTCGGCATGAGTTACAACCGCAGAATTCATTCTACATTTTAAACTTGGAACGATCCTGATATTTATTTTTACGAACTGAAGAAACATAAAATGAAAATTTAAAAAAAAATGGGAGAGAGGTAACTGCTCTGATGAAAAATGAGTTAAAAATGCCTTTCTAAAAATAATAATAAAAAAAAAATGTTGTTTTCTAGTGCTGAATGAACATGCCAAAATTCAAAAAATACATTTGCATAGCGCGTCGTTTTTGCACGAAAAAAAAAAGCACATTGTGCTTTGTAGACTATAAATTTATTTTTAAAATATCCGGTTAATAAAGGATTTTGTAATGATTTTTTCTCTCGTGCAATGCTACTCAGCTCAATGAGCCCAGATCATTATTAGCCACTCAAGGATTTTTTTTTTTTTTTTTTTTGGTAATATATAAATTGGTCGGTCACCTGACTACTCTTTTCAAAACAAAGCGTGAAATGCACGTGATGTGTTTATTTTCACTTTACGGCAGCAATAATTACGTTTAGTTTAAAATATATTCAATTTAATAATTTATCGTTTGATTTACTTTTAATGTCTAAAAAGAATATTTTTGTCCGTGTCAGTATTTTATCGTTTGCTTTAATTCTAATATTTAATTGAATAATTTAATAATTATTTTTTAAAAAGTTAGTACCTTTGGGTAGTTAAATTTATTCTTCGCAAAACTTTGTATCGAACAATTATTAATGTTGATTTGCTACATGGTGTTCCTTTCTCTCTTATTATTTAGTCTGGTGTTTGTGGAAATAATTATTTAAACTTCAGAATGCGGATATACGAGTATCTTATCGTTTCGTTTTAAATTATTATTATAAACTGTGCTATATATGCAGTTTAGCCCCTTTAACACGCGGTAGTCGGTTACTAAACCAGGGGATTTTTTTTTTACCGAGAATCACAATATTAGCTTAAAAATTGAGCGATAATATGAGTTCGAATATCGATATGAATTTTCTGCTTACCGAACATTTGTGTTAAATTGCAGAGTAACTGGTTCATTCGAGAAAATAAATGTTTGGTTTTGTTGCTATTTTTACAATGTGTAAGTCAATTGTTTTGTACAAAAAATATTTAATAAAAGGACACTTAAAATATTTGAAGAAAATTGAATTGATGTTTTATCAACCAATCCTTAATTGATAATTGTTTTTTACTGGCATTTTGTTTCTTCTTAATCTCTTTCCAGATTGATCTTATTTCGTGTGCTCTCATCGGAGATCCCTGTTGCTCAAAAAAAAAAAAAAAAAAAAAAAACTTTGTTAGTTCGAGGTCCTTAAGAATGTGTGATTGTAATCTGTTTTGATACATTTTCCTTATTATCCGAAAGCTTTTCGCCTACAACATCTTTATCAATATCTTCCTCTGTTCTTATCCCTATTTCTGATAGATCATTATCATTTTTATTGACCACACTTCCATAAAATCATGTAGTCTTTCTGAAAAACTTTCGTTCATGTATATATTTACAAAGGGAAAAAATTGGTATTAATGTCTGTTCCGTTCATGAAATATTGTTATTCGAACACAAGTTTAATCTGAATTTCACAAAAAGAAAAATTAGAATTGTGATGCCGCAGTGTCTAGGTGGGATATATCAAGAGATTGCTTATCGAGGGAACCATAGTTAAACCGCCTGTAAAATAGACTTGCGTGTAACTGAACCGCGTGTTAAGGGAATCCGGCTGTGTATATAATATTAATTTTTGCTGTAAATCATTAATATACTTTTTTATGTATAATAAATCAATACGTTCTTATCGTTTTCTAAATTCCTCTCTCTTTCTTTTTTTTTTTTTTCACCCCTTTTTACTTGAAATAAATCAGATTTCGAGGAACCGAATGAAATAGCCGCTTTAGACTCTCTGAAAGGCTATTGCTCCAAAAAAAGAATGGTTTCTTCTTTTTCCTTCTTTCCATTAGGAAAATGGAATCGAATATTTGTCTTCTCCCAAGTTTCAGTAACAAATTATTTCCGATCACTAATTTCCTTCTAACTGCGCTCATGCATTTCTTTTCTGAGCTCCATCTCAGAAAGTTGGTGTAGAAAGATTGCCTTCTCACCCTCCCATCGATTTCATCTTTCTTACTTGACAAGTTGAAGTCCGTCTTTTTGAAGGGTAAGTAAATATATAATATTTTTGTAAATCATTTTATCTTAAATCAACAGATTTTTATTAACAGTTATATTTGTTTGCATCAATAAACTCCATTTTGAATCCGCATGACATGCTTGTTACACCCAATACAAATATTATTAGACCTATTTTTCTTACACTAGCATGCCTTTCTTATATATTTTGTCTACATTTCTTACATTTATTTCTAAATTGCTTGAATACATCTTATAAACCCTTTTCAACTCAATACGTGACTCTTATTCACTTCACTTCAACATAGTAAGGATAATTTGTATAAATCTCTATTCATTCAAAAGAAGTTCTCAAATCAAGTAACGTCGTATGAAATCCCGAAAGGCTAATTGAAGGACATGAGAACTCCATTATAAAGTAAGCGGGACTTTAATGTACAAAAATACAAGGTTTTTCAAACTGATTTATCCCAATTCAAAATTCGATATTTTCAAAAATGAACTACACAGGATGAATACGTAAATGCAAATGAATGCAGTTAGTACATGAATGCAAAGGAAAATATAGAAGTTTTTTTTTGTCAAGTTTTCTTTGTAACTTCCTTTCGTTGCACGTATAATGTCAATTCGGTATGTAAATTCCGGTCAAACACGTAGCAGTCAATGGTAATTAATTGTACAGCAGCAGAAATACGTTGTTTAAGTTCACATTAATTTGTGGGTAATGGTAGTGCTTGCTCTTTATCTTTTTCAAGCCCCCAAAGGAAGTAATCGCATGGGACCGTATCAGGTGATTAACCGTGGGAATCACATATCAGGTGATTTAGGTGACCAGCTGTGTAACATCTAGTCATCTAATCAAATGCGACCTATCCAACTGCGAGGAGCTCCGTGAAATCATTTGAAACAACTTTCGGGAAACAGCTTTACGAACACATGGGGGCCATCTATTGTTCACAATGTAAAACTTCCACAGTTTTGGTTTGTATTCATGTTATCAATCTGTGTCAATCTATTACTTATCAATCTGTGTCGTTTATTTTTGAAAACATGGAATTTTGAAATCGGATGAATTATTTTAAATAACCCTGTATTTCTTCATGGATAAGATTATAAGTCTTCCTTGAAAAATTGTCATTTAGTAAACAAACTCCTTCCGTTTTTGCAAAATTTACTTTTGAAATAATCATTCGCTTCACTCTAAGTAGGTTATAATTTAAATTTCAACCTCACTAATTTTCCAAACTTCACGTCTTTCCTTTTCAAACTTCACATTTTAAATGAGCGTTCGTGATATCAAAAGGCTTGTTTTTTCGTAAACAAATAGTTCGAAGCTGCTTGTTTATGTACTAGCTGTTAAAAAGACGTCATTTGTTTGGTTTTTGTTTTCACTTACTCATTTCATTTTGTTATTCCGTGACAAATTTGAAATAATTATTTATGAAATAAATAATTCGTCAATGTAACGAATTTTCGTAAAAATAGTTATACAACATATAGAAATAAGAAAATATAAGTCTTTCGAATAAAATAAGTGCAAATATGTATTGACAGCATTGTATCATTAAAAATCAATTTAAAAAAAGAGTTAATATTGAAACAGTAGCACCCATTAACTCATGGTTCATTAACTCGCTTAACTCGCAGTTTTACTATGATTCCTTTATGAGATTTGCATTAATCTTTTTCGGATGACGTCAGGATTGCCATTTAGGAGCTGATATTAACACTTTTTTTTCCCTTTCCATTTTATTTATCGTGAGATAAACATGCCATGGATTTCCAATTTGCATAGCGAACTTATACTCTGAGTGAGAGAAATTAAAAACTCGAGGAAGAAATAAATCCAATATTACTTGCGCATCAAAGAAATTGGGGGAAAAAAACCCGCATGAGGTAGAGAAGGTATCTTTTACGAACCAGAATCCGCAAGTCCTTTGACCGTCAAGTGCAGACGGTGACTTTTGTCAAAAAAGAAATGAAAATCCGACATGTTAGGGATGAACTCAACGTTGTCTTTGAAAAGTATCTTTTGAAAGTTTGGGATTAACAGAGGGTCGGCCCTTTTAAACCTTTTTATTTATTTCTTTTGGTTTGGATGGGATATGAATCACCGTTTCTCGGGAAGTGAAATGTTCCATTTTATACTTATTTTGTTATTGTTATTATTTTCAAGGTTATAAAATCAGTGAGATTAAATGTACGCTCATCCATTTTGCATTGGTCAAACTTTTACGAAATAAACTTTTTTTTTTCCTTGTATAAGTGATTTTCGTAAGAACCAAAAATGATGTCGAAAGTGTGTAAACACTGAAAATTCAAATCAATGTAGGAATTTATATTATCGCTCTCAATTTATTTTAATACTGTAATTCGCGGTTTTCTTAACCGCAAATTACAATATTAATATAAATTTAAAGTTTAGTAACTATGGGCCGCAATTACCGCTTAACAAACTCATACTGTGTATTGAAATTTTGGTCATGCAAGCATTTTTTTTTTAATTTAAAAAAAAAAAAAAATTATGCTTAGTTTTATACTTCCAGGTTGAAAGAAAAAATGAAATTTGGCGCACCACTTTTGTCTCGCTCAGTTGCATTTCGAAAGATCTCGTCGTCTAGACATTTTCAAGACTGATCTTTAGGTAGGGAGGAGGAAAAAATAATGTCTGTGTAATGAAGACACAAATCAAGTTTTTCGCTCCTCCCATCGACTGCTATCGATTTTTCGGCATCAGGTAAATGTAAAGGTTACTGTTTAGTTGTGCGTCAAAAGAAAAACTAGATTGAAAAGTAAGAGATACAGATTACTTCCGCTGGAAAAAAGAATCCGGTTAAATTCAAGTTTTTACCCGAGTTAACTAGTTCTTCGACCTTGTCACTTCATTCAATGTGGTTATTTATGAATGCTTTCGTTGTACAGAACCTCTCTGGGTAATGCGGCATATAGTGGATCTGAGCATCACCGGATTATTGGAAAATCACTATTTAATGACGCATGTAAACAGCAAAATCTATGTATTATTGAATAAAATTTAATACAGTTCGCCCAAATAAAGTATCAGATATGCAAAATAGCTAAAACTACAAAAAATCTACTGTTTTGTATTGAAAGCTTACTTTTTTCCATTGAAGCAGAAGTCATAAAATTACGTCTTCTCTGTCTGTGTGAAAATGCCGGATAACTGGCAGGATCAGAAAAGGGAGGAGCTGGATTATAGAGTGAATACTGTATTTAAAAAATTTCGCTTTACGCGACGACGTTTTAGAATGGTCGCGGTAGCCTAATGGTCATGACTTCGAATTCGTGGCCGGCATCGTTTCGTTTAGGCTTGAGCTCGAGTTCTGATGCCAAAACTAAAGACTCACCTTGTAGTGGGGATGATGCACATTAAATCTGTCAAGGTGCCATGTCCTCCCTTGGCGTGGTGTGGAAGTTTGGAGAGAGAGATGCCAGCTCATGTGTTATCCTCGTCGTTTAACCGATATTCAAAATGACGAGGTCTGTCGCCAATAGTCCCCGTGTTGCTTCTGAGAACGAAATTGATAAACAATCAATCAAAACCATGTTTCTGAAACATACAGTTCAATCAGATATCCTGATTCGATCCATTTCTGCCTATTGATCGATGGTTCGAAATTGGTGTTGCTCAAGACCATGGTGTGAAATGATGGTGACTGCTGCATGCAAAATATGATTGGGATTTGATATTTCGGCGTTAGATGGTTAAATCCAGAGGAAGAAGAGTGAAAGTTGGTTGACCTTAGTTGAGTGTTGGCGGCGTTTCGAACTCTGGTCCATTGGGCCCGAAGAAAAGTTGCCCGGTCGTTTTTGCTGGTCTTTATCAATCAGACAAAAAGAGGCATCCCAGTCGAGCTAGTCATTAAGGCTTTTTAACTTCTGGTATTATAGTTGAAGAGAGCCACTGCATATTTCCCCTGAAGTATCATCGTGATGATACGAAGAGAAACATTTTGAATTAAATTTTGTGGAGAAGATCGATTTCCTGCGATTACTGCAATTGATATATTTCCTCCCTCCCTGTTGTATTGTGAGTGTCGTTTAAGACAGTTTCGATTTGGTTTTATTAGCTGTCCTTCGTTGAGTGGCGGGTCTCTTTGACATGTGCGCGAAAGCCAAAAGACAAGATTTGTGATTTCATGGGTGGTTGTCTTAGTTAGACGCACAAATGCAAGTTTTTTTTTGAGTCGGGGCATTTACAACTTGTATTTCGAGGCTGTGCTGTCATCTATTGATCCCGTTTTGGGGATGAGAATTAGTTGACCTTGGAGTACCGGCGGCATTTCGAACCCTGATCCATTTGGTCCGAAAAAAAGTTGACCAGTCGCTTTTTGCTGCGCCTTAATCAGTTAGACCAAAAGAGACATCCCAGTCGGACTAGTTATTAAGGTGTTCTAGCTTCTGGCGTTGTTTTTGAAGAGAACCTTCGCAAAATCATTATGGAGTGTGGCATACTTAAAAAGCAAAATGTCAAACTCATGATCTGTTTGTGGTTTTTTTAAAAGCAAGATTCGTCACCGATATACTATTGGTATTTTTAGCTGTAATGTTGTTTCAAGGTATCTTACGACTCTCAACCTTTTAAGAAAAGTATTTTTACAAGGAAAAAATTCATTAAAATATAGGTTTTCCTAAAAACTCTTTGACTTCGTTAGCACGTGGTAATTGAAGTCCATGGGTACTAAACCGTGAGATAGATGAACTGAGTTTAAGTATTAATAAAATTAGCGAAAAATAACAAAAAAAATCAAATTGGCATTTATTAAGATTGGCGTTTTCTGCTGTCTTACTCCTTTTTCTGGCTGCTCTTTTATCCATTATCAACAAACTGGCGGAGCTTATTCTCATTTTTTTGTCATCCGCGTGGTGTGGATCTATATAGTTCTCCAGTTATTTTTTGCTTGTCTTACCACTTTTCAAATGTGTTCGATAAATTGAGTTTTTTTTTATGATCACATAAGATTTTTTTTCTTTTACACTCAAACGACATTCTTAAAAATTAGTTCGAAAATCTTGCACCAAAAATCTTTAATAACATTTAAAATGTGGGCTATACAAAAGGGTTGAACTTACAACTTATCTCACTGACCGCGAGATCTTGAAATTAATCTCTTACAAAAGAAAAGAAAAAAGTATTAATCTCTATTTTTAATAAAAAGTCTTCACATCAACCGAATCAAAGATAAATCTGCTTTTAATGAAAAGGAACATAATGTTTATGATGCCTTAATGTCTAGGAGTAACATCACAAGTGATTTCTTATCGAGGGAGCCTTAGTAAAACCACATGTAAAGCAGACTCGCGTATTAAAGTGTTCCAACTGTACTTTGAAGCAAACCTCATGAATGTACATGCTAACTTTTTATCAACTTTACTGTACTGAACACTATAAAGCTCTCTTCATTTCAAGCTAGATATCATAAAACTTTTTAAACTAAAGTCATACAGTAACATTATCTTATTGTTATGCATGATTTAAGTTAAAATTATTTTGTCTCATATATATTTTCATACCTTTCAGGTATACAGTGATACACGAAAGTCTACATACACCGTTAAAACTTCAATTTTTTTATTAAAAAGTTTGACATATTACAATTTTGTTTCACTAGTTAACTACCACTATACTTTAAATAACTTTTCTCTCAAATAAACTGAAAACAATTTAAATTACATTATTTACAATTAAAAAAAGTCATTTTCTCCCACACTTCAACTCATGAAAGTGAACATACAAATCGTTTCAAGTAGTGTTGGTAAGTATTTTATTGCTATTTTAAAACCGTTTACCATTTTTATTGACTTTCCAGTAAAACTAGTTTTTTTTATCTAAATAAATAGATTATGCCACCAAAAAGAAGAGAAGCATCATTGGATATTCGAGAATTGATAGTAAAATTAAAGAATGAGTCTAAATCACTTAGTGAAATCAGTAAAATTGTAGGAAGAAGTCGGTCGACAGTTCAAACAATTATTAGAAACTTTAATTTAACTAAAAGCACTAAAAACAAACCCCGCAGTGGGAGAAAATCAAAATTAAGTGATAGGGATAAAAGAGAAGTTGTCAGGAAAATTCGAAATGATCCGAAAACCACTGCAGTAGCCATAGCTAAAGACCTCGAAAAAGTTAAAAATATCAGTATACATCCTGAGTGTATTCGAAGAAGCCTTAGATCGGAAGGATTTAATAGTAGAATTCCACGAAAAAAGCCATTCATCAGCACAATAAATAGAGAGAAACGCTTAAAATTTGTAAAACTCCATGAAAAAGATGATCTTGAATATTGGAAAAGAGTTATATTTACAGATGAGTCAAAATTCAATATTTTCGGTTATGATGGAAAACAAAAAGTCTGGCGAAAACCTGGTACAGAGCTCCAAATGAAAAACCTCATTCCCACTATAAAACATGGCGGTGGTTCAGTAATGGTTTGGGGATGCATGTCAGCCACAGGAGTGGGTAATTTGGTATTTATAGAAAACACTATGGATCGCTTCGTGTATTTGAACGTATTAAAAAACAATTTGAAGGAATCAGCACGAAAATTAAACATGCAAAACAATTGGATCTTTCAACAAGATAATGATCCAAAACATACCGCATGTGTTGTTAAAGAATGGCTATTATACAACACTCCAAACCAGTTGCATTCACCACCCCAAAGCCCTGACCTAAATCCCATCGAAAATTTATGGGATGAATTGGATAGAAAAATTCGAAATCACCAAATTAGAAACAAAGAAGATCTTAAGAGGGCTTTGCGAGAGGAGTGGAGTCAAATACCCGCAACTGTTACCCAAAAATTGGTTTTTTTGATGCCCAATCGCTTAAGAGATGTGAAAAAAGCAAAAGGTGGGCCAACAAAGTATTGACTTTGTAAAATTCAAAATTTAAAGTTGCTGTATGTTGATTTTTGTGAGTTATGAAATACAAATTTTTTCTTCTTTCAAAATTTATCTTATTTATATTGCTTAAATTAAGCTAACTGTATATTTGTTTTAAAATTTTGTAATCAATTTAATCAAAATTGAAAATATTTCTCGAATAAATAAAGTAAAACACTTGGTTTCGTTAATTTTAAAGGGTGTATGTTGACTTTCGTGTAGCACTGTAGGTACATATTAAAATATGAGAGTTTTCTATACTAATTTTCAATGAGTCTTAAAAAATTAAAAATTGCATTAAATGTTACTTATATTTTTTGTTTAAATGTATTTCTAAGCATATGTTTGTATTCTTGTGAAAGGAACTTTAATTATTTTGAAGCAAAAACCTTAAGGATTGTGTGCTTGCAAATCAATATACCATTAAATAATGTGAAAACAAAGCGTTATCCTTAAGCAATATTTTATAAATTATTTAAATTTTTTAGGATGTTTAAAATTAGTTAATTAAAGTACAAGTTATTATTTACCTCATACAAAAAAAAAATTATATGGTTTCATTGAGCTTTTTAAAAAGACATGAAGGCGTGTGTGGGGGGGGGGGAGAAGACTGATAAACTTGCTATATTTTTACAATGTTTAACAGTTGTGTGACCTTTTAATGAAAACGTAACTAATCAATTCAATGATCATTTATCATTCCCTTCGAATTCGTATTAAATGTTTACAACCATGTGACAAATAGATTTCTGTCTTTATAGATGAAAAGTTCGTGAATTCTTTTAATACTATGAGAAAATTCCATGATCCATATTGGATGCTTCTGCTTGTGTAATATAGCTCAACTTCACTAGTCCTCTAGTGATGCGGTGTGGAATTTGAGAAAAGATGCTTTAGATTTTTTAAGTGACAAAGCTGACTTCTATAGTCACACACAGTGTATGTTAATCAAATTAATTCATCTGTCTAGCACTACGTTATCTTATTTCATCAGTTTCCTTGAGTTTTCATAAGATTACCGTGGAAAGGAAGAAATTAATGTCACTGATTATTATTTTAATTCTGAAGCTTTTGTTACACTAAGTACTTGGAAGATAAGTCCTATTGAATCTTATACCTACACTGACAAGAGATAAAAGCCCCTTCCATCTAACACATCAAACAAAAACAAGTAGAGATTACATACAGGAATTCGCGATTTCGCTTAAATATCGGTTTTACAGGTGCTTTAAAAAAAAAAAAAGATTCAGATTAATCTTATTTTAGATGACGTGAGGATTTCTTGTTACATGCTGACATTAAAATATTTTCTTTTTCTTTATGTTTTATATATCATGGGGTAAACACGGCTCGGAGTTCCTATCTGTAATAGCAAACTTTTCTCCGATCAGAGAAAGAGTCAAATGGTGCGTGCACACGAAAAAACGAGCTAAAAAAAAGGTGCAGGGATAGAATAGGAATCTTCTACAAAATCTTCTAAAAAAAATAGGAATCTTCAAAAAAGTCCGCTGATCGTAAAGTGTAGATGGTGACTTCGCTAAAGAGAGAAGATGAAAATCTGACGAAGAGGACATTGTTGTCTTTGAGAAGCATCCTTTGAATGTTTGGGTAAATATGAACCACCATTTCTCGGAAAGTAAAAATTTCGATTTTTTTAAACGATTATTTTCAAGATCTCACGGCTAGTGCGATGCGCTATGCGTTCAAACATTTTTATTGGTCAAATTTTAAGGATTATAAATTTTTTTACCTTGCATTACTGATTTCTCTGATAATGAAAAAATAATGGCGAAAGAGTGTAAACGCTGAAAATTCATATCGATGTTGGAGTGAAATATATTATCACTCAATTTATAAACTGCTGTTTGTAGAAAATGCAACACCATGAAGGAATCATCAGAATCAAATGAAATTCGCAGCAAATGTCAATTATAGGATATTATGCAAATTAATAAAGTTTCAGAGCCATCGCGCGTGCGCGGCGCGCGCAGCGCCCTCTGAATTGATGCTGAAAGCGTATAAATAAAGTGCTGTAGCGGGACGTTGAAAAAAGTCTATGATTATTTGTTAGTGGCAAACGTTTAGTGAGACCTGAGTATGCCTCCACGACGGAAGAATAAGAAATTCAAGCAACTTACGGAGTTTGAACGAGGGAGGATAATCGGCCTTCGAGAAGGAGGATTTTCCTATCGCGCAATAGCAGCTCGTATGCAGCGGAACAGTTCCACAGTGATGCGAGTTTGGAAGCAGTGGACCGACGAGCACCGAACAACTCGAAAAACAGGCACTGGACGACAGAAGGTGACGTCAGAGCGCGATGATCGACACCTGCTCCGCATGGCGGTGAATGATCGCACAGCTTCCTCCAGGCAGCTGGCAGCACGTTGGTCTACTGCTACAGGTGTACAATTGTCGGCTTCGTCAATTCGTCGTCGTCTGCTGCGCCGTGGATTGCGTGCAAGGGTGCCTTTATACAGGATTCCCCTCACGGCGAATCATCGACGGCTGCGTCGGCAGTGGGCTCTTGAGCACAGAGACAGGCGAGCTGATTGGCACCAAGTTGTCTTTTCAGATGAATCACGCTTCAATTTGTGGACCCATGATGGCCGTGTTCGTGTTAGACGTTATGCCGGTCAACGCTGCCTTCCTGAGTGTATTATTGAACGACATAGTGGTCGAACACCCGGAGTTATGGTCTGGGGTGCGATTTCGTATCATGGACGATCCAATTTGATACGAATTGAGGGTAATCTCAATAGCAACAGGTACGTCCGTGAAGTGCTACAGCCCGAAGTCGTTCCTTTCCTTCAAGGCATCCCTGGAGCTATCTTTCAGCAGGATAATGCACGCCCACATGTTGCGCGGACTGTTCGAGACTTCTGTTCAGCACAACGCATGCAACTTCTTCCTTGGCCTGCTTATTCACCGGATATGTCGCCTATTGAGCACGTGTGGGATATGGTTGGTCGGCGTCTCGCTCGTGATCCGCGTCCTGCAGTTTCCAAAGACGAACTTTGGTTGCGCATACAAGCGATATGGAATTCTCTTCCTCAAGCAGATATTCAACATCTGTTTGACTCCATGCCACGTCGTATAGCAGCACTTATTGCAGCGCATGGTGGCTGCACCAAATACTGATTTCGGACGCTTAATTTGTTTCTTTTGTTTTGAAAATTTCATCATTTATTTGTATCAGTACAAGTCGTTTCTGCATTAAATTTCATTTGATTCTGATGATTCTTTCATGGTGTTGCATTTTCTACAAACAGCAGTATATTAATGCTATAACTCGCGTTTCACTTAACTCGCGGATTAGTTCCTTAAACTTCGACTGCCACGAGTTAACGGGATGTGACTGTACCTTGAACTTACAACAGAGGGTAGAGGCTACACTTCGTTAAAGACCGCAGTGTGGAAAAAATGTGACTGCTGCACATTCAGTCTTTTAAAGTCTCATGCAGTGCAAAAGTTTGATGAGATAGAAAATTACTTCTGTCTCTTGAGTGTGGTTTAGAGTGACAAAGTTTTCAACAATAGTATCTGTTGTATACTCAAGAGAAAATGTTCACAAATTAAGTTCGAGAATATCATAAAAAAATGTCTGAGAGAAAAATTAGAATGTATTCTATTCAATATAAATATATGGTAAGAGGTGAAAGGTTGGAATTCAAAACTATATAACAGCAAACATAGCCAGTCTCGTAAAACAGAGCAGTCCTGCACTGTTACACGAGACTGACTATGTATACAAGTCCCACAGCTCTCTCTCACAGATAAATGCATACAAGTCTCCCAGCTCTTAAACAAAGGAGTAAAAAATCAATCCAAATATTGTTATCGTATTTTGAGTCTTATACTTCGTGATCAACGAATCACGAGTTCAAATCTCTGTTCCACTCCACAAATCAAAAAATAGTAAAAGTAACTACAGAATCATTAGAAGGCGAGATGTTGAAGTTTGAATCGTGATTAGAAATGACAAATTCAGTTGTTAGTAGCCCGTTTGACACTTCAGATCGTTGATAATTAAGAATTTTAAAAAAAAATTGCATTGAGAGCTTTGTAAGACTGAATCGCAGGTGCCTAGAATAACTACAGTGGTGAAAAAGAAAGAGAAATTCAAAGTACTCTGTTTCCCACGTAATTTGCTCGCTCCATTTCTCCCCTCGCAGCAGAAATGAGGCGCATCCCACGTCCTCTTTGTTTACATTACTTTAAAAAAAATCTGTGCTTCAATTTCTTTATTTTGATACCGGAACATAGATATCTAGACATTCAAATGTCAGTTTCGTTCAGATCAGTAAAATAGGAGGTTTGAAAAGGATCCAAATTTAAGTGTTTATTTCTGCAAATATTGAATGCCTTGTTCGTAATATATACATTTAGTTTTGATATACTGACACATATTCCTAGCGTACCTATTTCGGTGAAAAATATGGAGAAAATACAGTCATAAACTGGAAAATTAAATTACGTAGCATTAAAAGTAGTACATACCAGATATTTAATTCCTAAGTTGTCGCTTTCCCTCGCTCAATATTGACAAGGATGAAAAATTGTTTAACAAAATTTTTCTTCAGGCTCCCCGTCAATCTACATTTTGATTTATACCATTTGACCATTTGATTTAAATATTTTTAGAAATCGAAGGGAAAATGTTATTCCGCGCAAACCTTCGTAATTCTCTGCTCTTTCGGATGCACATTATAGCATTCAAATAGATTAAGTAACCTAGATTTGAGGATGGCAGTAGAGAAATTCCATAGGATTAACATTACGTTCACAAAATCAAAATGTCCGGTAGACGGAAGCCTTGATTTCTTCTCATAATCATTGTTTTTCGATCATTCATTCGGATTTTCGAACAGCAGTTGGGGGATTTTTAATTTTTCTTTCTCACTATTAATATTTAAAATTGTAACCCCATTCATGTTATTTCAAACTTGTCATCTGGACAATTTTGCTATATTCAAACACTCACTATATTCAAATCGTTACTTTCACATATGTGACTGAACTATTTCATTTATAACGATAACTAGTTTCATTTTTTTTTTCCAAGCTCATTTTCTCAATTCAATGACATTTCTTATCCTATTTAATGATTGATTTTTCTCATGTTTGTTGATTAATCTATGGTGATAGATTATTGACGACTGCCTTAGAAACAACATGAGGACTATGTGCGACGATCCTCAAACTATTCCAAGTGTAGAACTTTGAGCCATGACAGATTTAACTTGCATCAGCTCTGCTTAGAAACGGGGCTTTAATGGCATCATGACTTGAACGTGCAGCTCCACTGAAACTTATATAAACCACGAGTTATATGTCATGACCACTTGTCTACTGTGGTTGCCCGTAGTGCACTATGTGCGGAGCGGGGGGTTGGTCTCTCGAAATATGTCTACTGTGGTTGATGTTGGAACAGTCGGTATTTTGAGAATCATTTGTAAAATTATATCATCTCTAGTTTTTTTTTTTTTTTTTTTTTCCTATATTTATCTGAGGTGAAATACAATGTTTGAACAGTATTATACTTTATATTCTTTACTTTAAATTTGATTAATTTCAGTAAAAATATGAATAATAGTTATATATATATATATATATATATATATATAAAAATATAAAACTTCATATTTTAAATTTCTTTTCTTTATCATAATGCATTATAAAATATGGTACGAATTTAAATTTATTTATTTAAATTCGTACTATATTTTTTAAATTGTTATTTATTTAAAAAATCAAAATTATCATTTTAGATGTATAAACAGAAGAAAAAAGTATTTGCCGAAACTGTTATACAATCTATATTGTACGCGTATAATTTTTTTAAAAATTTTCTTGTTTGTAGGGAGCTTCCCTTATCAGCTGAAGCTCATTTCACTTACATTCTCACCTTGTGGACTTTTCTTTCTGCTTAAAATAAGAGATAAGAGAGTTGCTTTTTTAACATCTTATCGTCAGCGTTGTCAAGTCGGAATGATCAAAGTGTAAACGAAGAACGATTTCGTCCAAGAAACTTTTTATCACGCATGAGCTATATTTACTTTCTTGTCACTACTCAACGAATGATTCAATTCTAATAATTCAAAACACGTGAAATAAAATGTAAGATTTAAAGTTTCATTTTATGGATCGTTGTTGGCTATTTTTATAATTATTGCAAATCAAATAATTTGTGCTCTCGTTTGTGTGTGTTCATGTGCATGCTTGCATGTGTTTGTCCCTCTTTTGTTTCCTTTGATTGCGTCCAATTTCTTGGCGAAATATTTCAAACAGTTAATTTTAATCATTAAAAAATTGTGACGGTCACTTGGTTTTAATCTGTACAAGATTAAGAATCTTAGAGAATTTTGCATTTAGAAATTTGTTAGATAGTTTTGAAAATTTACGCTTCGTTATGTGGAAATAATTAAAATAATATATTTTTGATCATAAGAAAAGAGATCTATGAGAGGGTATCGTTAATGTTTAATTTTTACTAATAAACCACAAAGATATATGGATACAATTTATTCTGCGTATTAATGGATCCTTATGTACATAATGTGGTAAATGACAGCTGTGAAAATTTATTTGTTTGATTTCAGGAAACCGTAGCTTAAAGTAACCTGCAGTATCATAACGTTTTAATTATTACTTAAATATAATCGAAGTACAAACTTAATATTTATTTATGATTCCTAAGACTTTTTTACTTAGTTAACCACTCTCCGGAGTTATACATTTCTCCCAGCTTTTCTTGACATATGGATGGTCATCATTGTAGAACTCAGAAGATCTTGCATCGTCTCTATACTGCGGCTTACTTCAATCCACGGCTTCCTGAAACCAAACTAATCAACATTGATTGCAGTAATTTACAACATTATGTACATATGGATAATTAATGTGCAGTATAAATTTTATCCAGATATCTCGGTCATTTCTTAGTAATAATTAAGCCTTTAGAACACCTATACGTTTGCTCACATAATAATGATAAAATTAAACATGCTTTCACTAATTCAAGATCATAAAACCGAGTAGAACTGATGTGTACGTTAAAAAATTTTTTTAAAAAAAATCTACCTAAAATAATTTGTTTTTCTACCTTTTTCTCGTATTGAACTACCCTCGTAATAATATGTTTTTGTTATGTTGAGCAAAAAATCATCGGATGATGTATTCGTCTTTGCACTGATAATTTCCACTTTACAAGGATATCAACCAAATATGGCACCCCTAAATTTTGCCTCCTGCGTGCGTAGAATTCGCTGCATACTCGACAGGAATGGACCTGCCGTGTTGAAGGTTTACAAGTTTTTATTATAATGCGTGTTCTTCAGCATCTACTAAATTAAATTATTACTTCGAACTGAGTAATTTTTTGAAAAAGAAAAATATACATGTGTCAACAACTAGTACTTATTGATCATTTTTGCATTTATATCGCATTCATCATTTAGTATCAAACAGGTAAAATATTTATTAAGCTTTATGTGAGCGATGATAAGTCACACACACATTTCACCTTTGGAACAAAATCGTAAACATTTAAAGGTCAGCGTTAATTTTGTTCCTTTCTACCCTTTCGTGAACCTAGAATGAACTTCTGTATTACCATATTACACGCGCAGCAATTTTAATTAATGGAAATGTTATGTTTGTACTTGCGGACGGCGTCTGTCGAGTCCTAATGCCACTGAAGATTTGCCGTGTAGCGGGGCTGATGCACGTTGAAATCTATCGAAGCTCGAAGTCCTAACATCGGCTTAGTGTGGAAGTTTGGAAAGGGGATTTCATCTCATGTATCGTGTCTTAGCCGAAAGTTCAAAAGATTATGTCCGTCTCCAATAGCCCTCGTGTTGTTTTTAAGTGCGGCGTTAATAAATAATCAATCAGTTTCCTAACTCCCACGCGACATGAGAATTTTGAGGATCAGTTTCCATTCGACACGCTGCAGCCCCCATTATTCCACATGACATATTTTTAGTGGACGCCTTTAAAATATTGCTTACAAAATTCGCTGCGTAACATTTTTCCTTCATCGATTTATGTCGAACATTATAAATTGGCTTTTACTTAAAGAAATCTAAGCGCAATCTGTCGTACAGATCAAACTTTTCGCAATTTCCCATCTGACGTAATAGGATCTTAAATAAGTTTGCGTTTCCTTGTACGCCCACGCACTTCTTGACATCTTTTCAGACTGTCCACTCTTGGTGAATGACCGAGCTCGTCGATTGTCTCGGTCCTCAAAACGTGACCACCAACTTCTGCTGTCCAGTGGGAAGAAAATAAAAAAGAAAGAAAAGAGAGCGAGATCTCTTCCCTTGTCGTTTTTCTGGGACAAGTCATCTTCAGAAAAGAAAAAAAAGTAAGAAAGGAAAGGAAAACTGATTAGACAAGGAATAGTTTCCGGGTTCTTTTTCCGGCTTTTTTTTTTTTTTTACTTTAAGAAACTCGTGTAAGCGATTGCTTTTCCAAATATACTACTTGATTCGTCCGTTGCGATTGTGAGGTCCAGTTCATTTATATGGAAGGAGATTTTTTTTTTATGGGTCTCCGATGGGATTTTTCGATAAGAAAAGACATTTTCATATTGTTGCCATTTTTTTTTAAAAAAAAAACTGAATTAAATTATCTCTAGAATTGTGCTTCTTAAACCTTGCTTGGCGCCGCCAAATGGGGCCATAAAGCGAAATTTTTGGGTCACGAAAATTTTATTTAGATACATGAATTACAAGAAACATCAATCTCAACCTATTCCTTATCAAATATATTGTTATTATTCATTATTTAGTATATTTCATTTTCTGTGTAGCTTTTATAAAATCGCAATACTGGCTAAGATGAGTTGTAAATCATACTTACATTTTTTTAAAAAAAACACCACTGAGCACATTATTATAGCGGTGTCGCATTGCAATTTCAATATATTTTGGAATTAAAATATGGTAACATATAATACTTTACATCCTGTGCACACTAACGAATAAATTTCGGCACCACTACTATTCATGTAAAAAAGTTTTCTAGTACAGTCATTTGTTCCTGTTTGGTCACAAGTGCGGAATAACAACAATTCAATATTATATTTTACTGTTTTATCGATTAATGTTGGTATTTATTTCCGAAACTATTACATTTTAAGATAACATTATTTTTTAAGCCATGGATAATGAAAATTGTGTGTGTGTGTATGTGTATGTGTATTTCATTTTAATTTGATAAAAGTTTTTTTAAAAATTTATTTAGAAATTAAGCAGCTTAATTTTTTTCATGCATGCTTATCGTTGGGAAGGAGAGAGGAGGTCAAATATTTTTAAGATTGGGAGTAGAGTCTTAAGACTAAAAAAAAAAGTTTTAATAATTATTGCACTAGAGCAACGTAAACAACTATTGGCGAAAGAGTTTGTCTTTTCAATCATGTTATCTAATGATGAAAAGGACTTTTTAAGCAACCATTTAAATTTGAGGTCCTTTGAGATATAATATGTACATACTCCCATTATCCCGCCGTATTTGATAGAGTCAAAACCAACTACTGAAAGTATGCCCACTTTTTCTGTTACTGGTAATTCGGTAAAGTTTTCTGACAAAGCAGGTAAATTACCGCGAATTCGTTCAACCGTAAAAATAAAATAAAAATTCATGACAAGACATTTTGTTTGATATTTGCGTACTGTGACTGAAGTATATGAAAATAAAAATTGAACGTAAATAATCTAAAAAAAAATTTACAAATTATATCTATCCATGAATAATTAAATACGCTATCTATTTGTCAACTTATTTTTAAAAAAGAGCCCGTAAGAAATGTAATTTATCAACACATTGACATCTTAATTATGTGATGCAATTTTTGTACGAAATAATTCCGCCTTGCAAAAAACTCTTTCAGGTTCCATAATTAATCAAAAATAGTACTCTCTTTGAATATATTTAGCCCTTTTATTTTACTGTTGAAAACACTCCAGTTCTTTTAAACGTATGTGTGTGTCAGAGGCAAATTATTATATTGTATTTCTGTTTTTGTTTTGATATGAAAAAAAAAAGTCAAATGTAAGAGTATGAAAGGGTAATTGGATGAGTAATCATATGCCACCTTCAATTAATTCAGATCATAGTTGCAAAAATCCAGGATAGCTCGATATTTAAAATTGTGTGTGTGAGAGTGAGTGAGTGAGTGATCGGAACAAAAAAAGGAAAAGAAATCGGTTTAAATATTTACATAGGGATACGGCTTGTATCATAAAGTAAAACTACAGAAAACTCTGGTTAGTTTTTTTAAAAAAAAACAGTATGAACTCAGAGGAGATTCAGGGTAAAGTCAGCTAATCTGGCTGTCAATGGAGTGACGGAAATTCAGGACTTCTGTTGTTAAGAATGTGTTTTCCTCTGATGGCTGTATTGTATAAATACTAATACTGCAGAAGCACACTCAGAATTCTTGCAATTTGCATGTCAAAATTATTTGTTCTGAAGGACCACCTCGATAGTAAGGCGAGAATGTGCTACTGGTTTTGCCACTTCATTGCATGGTGAGAAGATGCAAGTAGTTTAAAGAGGGTCACCACATATCATGGTGAAAAAGTGGCAAGCGATTCAAGGCGGGCCGCCACAAATATGATTTACAAATACTAAAACACAAAAATGGCAAAGCGACAGTAAAATATTACAAGGATGAAATTCACACCGCATTCCACCTTAACGAAGGCTAGAGGTCTTCTACTTAAATCTTGGCGCAGCATAGACTGCTTAGGCTCTTGCGCCATTAAATTCAACACTCACTCATTCTGCTTGAATCTATTATACGCCACTAGAGGCCGATCTGTTAGGTAAAAAGAAACTTGATTAAAAATTGTAAGTTAGGATTATTTGTAATGCTAAATGGATAGCTTGATAGAATTCGTTATATTTTACTGAAATTGAAATGGAAGGGCTAAAAGAACTTATTTTATATTGCGCGAATCTAGATTCGATTCATGAAACCTACTAATTTTTATGCAATTTTAATAAATAACTTTTTTCCGTTATTTTCCTTTATTTCATAAGATTCTGTTTGCTGAAAACATTTTAAACCATTTCAGTGCCCTGTGTGCCATTTTTAAAACGTTTTTCTGAATTTTACTTGGTGTTTGTATGTGAGTGTGTCATCAAATTTTCGATCGTTAATTTAACCAACTTCCCATCAAGCTAGAGCTTTGAAATTTTGGGAATCGTTCTTACTTGCCTAACAATGCAATATTTATTAATTTGCATTGTTGCTAATATTTCAATAGTTTTAATAAGTCAAAATATCCCTTCCACTCGCCGCTTTTAGGATTGAGGAAAAAATTTCTTTCCCCCTCCGGGAACACCGGGCACTCCCCACGCCACATGAGGTATCGTAAAACTTTTGTACTCACAAAGGGGAGATACTATCTCTCCTTTACTATCTCCAAAATAGTAAGGGTTGCTGACTTTTAGTCAGTAATCATTCACAAGAATGAAAGTTTCCAATATTTGGCGCCATGTCTTATCACAATAATTTTTTCTGAATTCTGGTTCCCATTTTTTTTTTTTTAATAGAATGACTTACAAACTTTCAAATGCATGTTTTGATTTTATGAGTATTATGAATTTTTTAATATGCTCACAAATGTCTCTTTTTAAGTAAATTTTAAGGTTAAAAATAACTAACAGTTTTAACTAATATTTCAATAATTTTCTTTAATAAACTTTGCCACCATATAAAAACGTTGGTTTTTATATCGAATTATTTTTATTTATATCAACTGTTGACAAAAAATTATTTTTTTAAAAAAAATTTCAGCCAATCGTTATTTCTAAAGTAAAAAACAAAAGAAAATTGATAAAATAAAGTATTCCTTAAATTTTATCAATTTTCTTTTTTCGAGTTTCGTCAATCTTGAACAAAATGATATCCTCCTCTTTTTTCTTTTCAAATTTTGTATTCTTCCTTTCTTCATATTCTGTGTAAAATGTAAAATGATAGAAAGGGAAAGTGTTTATTTGTATTGATACGTTGCGAAAATTGTATTGAAATAAATTGGTTTCAAAAAAGATTCGCCTCTATATAAACATATGAAATGAAATTATAATACTATGTCTTGTTATCTAAACAGATGTATTGATTGTCAATGGCGCACCTGTGGGTTGTTTGTGCGCATAAACCCACGCATTATTGGGAGAAGGCGATCCACAAATCTCATTACACCGCTTGAAAATTTAATGACTACATCCGTGGTCATTTTGTCCATTGGGCACCGCGCCCTTCGCGTCGAGAGGCCTTGAATTAGAGTTTACTGGAAATAAAGCCATATGCGAGTCTTTTTTTTTTTTCTTTCTCCCACCTTTTTATACAACTCCGATTTAAATTATGGAAATGATTTAAATAAAAGCATTATAAAATTTTAACTAAGGATATTTTAGCTGTGTGTGTATGTTGTTGTTGCTCTTTTTACATCTAATTAGAATATATTCATTTGTAACATCTGTTGATTTTTAATAATTACCGTATATTTCCATGAAAAAGCCTGGAATTTTTTGAACTTTTTAAACAATAAATTATGGGGATCGGCTTATGTTCGGATTCCCTAGTTGCCAAAAAACGTATCTACGTTTCCGTTAGCCGTGTGCAAATCGTCATACATAGAACTTTTTTTGTCTTCTTAGTTTATGTATCTTAGTTTGTGAAGAAAATAATTCTAAATTAAATTATCATTCTTTTTGTGAAAGTATATTGCATTATTTTCGACAGTATTTATATTACTGGTTTCTTGAGTCGTAGCTAAAACGAAAAATCCGATTTAGAAGAAATTGGCTCCAAGCTGACGGGAAAATACCGAACCGTACACTAGAAATATCGATAGAATACTGCAGATAATGAGCACATAAATATAAGAATGGGAAAGGAATATTGCTTTAATTATCTAATTTACATATTGAATGTTTTGAATGCCACATTTATGCAAAAGAAAAAAGAAAGTTACATAAATACTTTAAAGTTCATATCAGCATCCGAGGATCTGAATCATTGTCGGCGCTTGCTATTTCAAACCCCGTTGAGGGACAGGACAGTTGACCTTGTTACCGGCGTTGTTTCGAAACCTTGACCACTGGATCCGAAGAAAAGTTGACCGGTCGCTTTTTTGCTGCTTCTTTATCAACCATACCAAAAGAGACGCCCTGTCTGACTAGTTAATAAGGCTTTTTAATTTTTAGCGTTGTTGTTGAAGAGAACCACCGCATACTCATCATATACTAGGATTTATGCCCTCTTCTTACACGCAGTAATTTTAAAATCTCGAACTACCTCTTCGGCTTTTACACGGATCGACTTATATTCGGAAATACTGGTAATTCGAATAAAGAACTCAATTCAATTACCTGTTTCTAGTGGAAATAAGGACTGATCAAATCACTTAAGCGGTGCACTTCTAGGGGATCTCAGGAAAATGCCGCCATTGTTGTTAAATGCTTCAATAATCCTACAAGACTGACGTGTTAAAGCTCTTCTTGTTTTTATGTCAGAGAACTATGCTTAGTTTCGAAACACTTTTATTAAATAGAAGGATCGAGTGTTAATTTAACTTCGAATGGTTGTGAGACGTATATCTGAACGAATAAAGTGAGAAACGAATTATCGGCATTTTGAAACACTCGTTGTTGTCGTCTTGTGAATGGATAATTCCGAGTATACTTCAGATATTCTCAAAGGCCTGAATGACTACAACTGCCGTGGTAGACGAGTGGTCAAGATTGCGAGCTCGCGACCGCCGTTTTTTCCATCGTTAATTCGAGTCCTGATGCCATTTAAGACCCGCCGTGCATCGGTACTGATGCACGTTTAATCTGTTGAGGTCTCAATTCCTCCCATTATTGGTTTGGTGTGGAAGTTGGGAAAGGGAGGTGCCATTAGCCCTCGTGTTGCTTCTCAATGCGACGTTAAAGAAAAATCATTCAATCGCTCTATCACATTTTTCATTTCACATTTTGAACAATCCTTTTAAGAAGAGCCGCGTCAGCCTAGTGGTCATAGTCACGGACTCTGGGCCGGTGGTTTTTGTCGATTCGTGGGCTTGAATCCTGATTCCACTTAAGACCTGCCGTGTTGCGAGGGTAATGCAATTTTAAATCTGTCGAGGTTCCAAGTCCTCCCGTTATCATGGTATGGAAGTTTGTAGATGTGTCATTTAAGTGGGGCTCAAAATAACGATTTCCATCCCAGGTAGGTAGCCCTTGTATTGCTTCTAAGTATGACGTTAATAATCAGTCAATCAATCAACGATATCAGGTGCCTTATGGCTCTAGAGAAATACCTGTGAAGATAAGTAAACGTCTGGGGCAGTGATTAAGTTTTAAAAAGGTTTGAAAAAATGGTTGAACTGTTATAAATATACTTTTTTTTTAGTTGATGGAAATGAAGATGAGTATCCGAGCTATATTATAATTAATGTAGGTTCTACTGTTCTCAGGATGGATAGTTATGTCCTTGCAGTAAAATTTATTTTGAGTCTTGCTATCGTGGAGGTTATTCATCTGAAACAGCTAAGGTCTTTAATTAGGCGTTTCTTCAGAGATCGGCTACTCTTTTAACCATAGTATATATATCAACCTGTGTGATGGCTGGGGAAGTCTAGTTTATATTTCTTGCTTCCTTAGCTAAACAGAACACATTTATTGCCGTCTGTACTAACGTGCAGTAATCCGTTGAAGATCACTGAATTTTCTTGCAATGTGGGGTTGTTTAAGTGAACTGCAAAGGGATGTGATGATGTTAGTTGCACCATTTTTAATTGAATTCAATAAATAATCGTTTTACTTTAACGTATAAAATTGGAGGTTCATTTGACATTTAAATGTTGGAGACCCATTATGAAACGTGGTACATATAGGAGGGGGGGGGAGTAATGGATTTAACAAAAATAAATAATAATTTAATGAATAGTAATTTATTAAAATAAGTCATGCGTGCTTTGGGTGAGGACAGAAAACGGTATTAATTTCAAGGAATTTTTTGTATATAATATAGTGTTTCCTCACACTCACAATTTTCGTTCTGCTCCCTGTCTTTTGGCCGATGATAGCTTTATGTCAATCGTTCGAAAGAGAAGTCCCACCGCGGCTCACTGAGAAGCCGCAGCCATTGGAGCGCGAAGGCCGCGCAAATTGTTTTCTCGAGTGAAGGCGAGAGTTGTTGGCTCAATCGTTCACTCTCCTTTTAGATTGTTGCCGAAATGTAACAATAGGACTCCCCAGTCCACGATGAATGGAGTCGGAGTCTTTCTGCTGGTACGAGGGAAGTCGTTACATTCGAGATTTAATAAGGCATAACTATTTGACAAGAATAAGTTTAATGATAATATATATATAATTTACGCCCCCGCTTCATTATTAACATTATGAGCCATCGTGGCAAAAAAAATAATCAGTCTAGAAAATATTACTGATGTTAATCTAATCTTTAGAATGATCAAAAATTAAGTTGTATTACGATTAATTTTAAGTGGCTGTGGTAGTCTAGTGGTAATTTAAGCACAAAAACATTTTCAAGGCAACCGAGACACTAAAATGATTCAATTATTGCATTTAAATCATTTTAGTGTCTCGGTTGCCTTGAAATGCACTTGCAGCCGGGATTTCGTTCGAGGGTTGGAGCCCTGATGCCACTAAAGACCCACCGTGTAGCGGGGCTGATTCACGTTAAATCTGTCGACGTCCCAAACCCTCCCATTGACTTGAGGTGGAAGTTTGGAGAGGAAAGTGCCAGCTGAGGTGTCACCCTCATCACTTGACCGAGATTCAGAATTACGAGGTCCGTCACCAATAGTTCTCGCATGGCTTTGCAGTAAACAATCAGTTAATAGACAATCACAAAGCAACAACAACATTTGAATTTAAATTTAATTCTCAAACGTTGTATTTATCAAATTCTCAAAAATAATACATCTGCGGAATCAGCATAATGCCCTCAATTAAACTGCAAAATTAAAAAATGCAATATTTGAATCATTTTAGAGTCTTGGTTGCTTTGAAAATGTTTTTGTGGTTAAATTAAATAGCTTGGACTTCAGTTATAAAAATACCGGCATACTTATTTATATTTTTCTCTCTATTTTTATGATTCATGAAAAAATTTATAATAACCAGTTCTCAAAAGTTAAATAAGTAATCAATAACTTTTTTTTTACAAAATTATTCACAGCGTTTCATCCAAATTTTTTTCTCTCCTATGACGCGTTTGAAAAAGGCGTCCGGATGACTCAAAAACAAAATTTACGCAATTCATCATTCCGTATTCTAAAGTTGTTTTTTATTTGCGGGGCCCCCCCCCATCCCGAAATAAATTCCCCTGAAGAGCAGGGGAAATGAATGGCTTGGCGATCGATGGGCGCCAAGGTCACTGCTCCCGTTCAGAAGATGCGGAGCCGCCAACTGAGATACATTTCGTTCACATGACAAGTGTTCATCCACCCCCGTGGGGCCGCAAGAGGGGAAAGTCCCATTAGCAACTAACTCTTCAGTGAAAACGATATTTTGCAGGGCGCATGTCCACTCTGAATGGAAATAAAATTCATTCTTTGAGAAGAGGAGTGGCATTTAAAATCGCAAGATTTGAATATAAAATGAGAACTTCTCAGCGTCTGTGTACGATAAATGTATCCGTTTTGTTTTATAGAATGGTTGTGTGAATGAACTCCAGTTTTTCGATCAATAAGTAGAGTTGAAATAAATATACGACATACACATTATTCATTTTGATCAAATACAAAATGTAGTTGTGTTTTGTGAAATATGATTCTGACGGATATTTCTTTCCGTTTTTTATAATTTACATTTATTTAGAAAAATAATTGTAATTAACAATTGTTGTATTCTTTGTAGTTAATATTTTTATTCGTTAACTGCTCGCATGGAAAATTATCTTGAAATTTAAAAAAAAAAAATGACATTACAATTCCCCCCCCCCCTCTTTAAAAAACACTAAAATATTTTTCATATTATCGTGCTTTCACGATAATCCGGCAGATATCGGAACAAAGTACCACAAGGTAACTGGAAAATCACTAAAGAGAATGACACGTTTAACTAGGATAAAGCTATGTATTATTGCGTAAAATGTGATACAGTTCACACAAGCTAAGAGCCAAACTCAAGAAATAACTCAAACTGCAAAAAAAAAAAAAAAATGAACAGTTTTGTATTTATAGCGTATATTTTTCCATTTAAATAGAAGGCATAAAATAATTTTCTATGCATGGTCTGCCTGTGTAAAAACGGGGCCGTGGTAGGTTAGTGGTCATGGTCGTGGACTCGCGGGCGACGGTTTTCGTCGAGTCGTGGGTACGAATCCTGATGCTACTGAAGACTCGCCGTGTAGTTGGGGCTAATGCACGTGAAATCTGTCGAGGCTCAAAATCCGCCCTATGCGTGGTGTGGAAGTTAGGAGAGGGAGGTGCCAGTTCAGCTATCCTCGTCACTTAAATTAAGAGTTCCGTCGTCACTAATCCTCGCTTTGCTTCTAGTGCGATGTTAATAAAACCAGTCATTCAAAAGCCTGAGTAAGAACGCCGGATTATTGAGGGAGTACTGGTTTTTCAAAGATTACTATTCTATAATATGAATGATTAGTTATGAATATTGGAATTTAATTTGTTTATGATTGTTGGTTCGAAACAATTAAACCAGGTGACAATCCTGTACAGGCGATTCTTGAAGTTACTATTCAAAACAACAATCTTTGAAACAGTTCTTTTTTTGCTAATTCTCTAACTCAGGGGTCGGAAAGCTACAGCCTGCGTATTTATTTAGTTTGTGCATAAAAAATTACAAGAATTACATTAGTGTTTGTCAAATCTTGATGTAAAATCTGAAGACATATCCATATTTCGAAATCCATTTGGCTGTGCAATTAAGGAGCTTCCGTCAGACCTTAAATTGGAAGATGATATGCTAACAATGGTATTTAAAGAAATGGGTCTAACCCCTGTTCTATATCTTTCGGAAGATAAATGTGGTCAATTAAATCCTATTCTCTGGGATTTATATCGGTATATGGGAATATTTACCAATGTAAAAGGATATTTTAGTGAATGAAGTGTGTAAAATCGCAACACAGATCGTTATCAAACTGGTAACCAATTTACAGGCAACTTAAGTGATTTCGAGTTCCAATAGGTTGAAATATTTTATCAGAAAAAACAATTACATTCACCACAATAGAATAATATTTTATTAGATATATAATACGTTTATTAATAAATGGAAATATTTTATTTTTCTTGTGTTAACACGTGTATATAACATAAATGTTATGTGAAATATGACTTAAAAATATTACGATATGGCCCTTTCCCAAAAAAAAAAGTTAGCCCACCCCCGGCTTAATGTAACGTAGAAAGAAATTTTAAACCAGCATTTACAACAAATTTTCAAAATGTCCGCCATTTTCTTAGAGGGAAAGCTGAACTCCTGTTCATATATTGAGAAATGTATTTTCAGATGTAGTGTGTGGTTTCTTGTATTGTTTCAGTAATAGCAATCTTCAAATCATTTATTGTATCAGGTTGGTTGTTTGGTTTTATTCATTTCGCACTAGAAGCAACACGACGGCTATTGGCAGAATACCAAAGGGGACCGTGCTCACCCAAAGGGCTTAGAGCTGCAAACCGGCCCACCGACAAAATAACATAAGATATTACAAAATAACATAAAATTTATCGACAAAATAACATAAGATATTACATAATTTCGAAATCAAAATTAAATAAGGTGTACAATATTTTTTGAAGAGCAGAAAATGTACATGACAAAAACATGAGAAGAAGAAAAAACTAACAGTTGGAATTTCCTTGCACAAATAAGATGCATTACAAATAAAATGGCACAAACAAAACTGTTCACAAACTCATAAACAAAAATGAAGTGTTAGACAAAGGTATGTACATATATACAAGGTATACAATTATAGCTACACAATAAGGAAAGATTAAAATACTAAGAAATGTAATAAAAATTTGAAACAATTAAAAAATGTATTGGGTAATTTTACGAGCCATGAGAATATAGCATTTAAGCTTGAATTGCAAGTAAAGATTTTCACACACGCACTTCAGCCAAACAGGTTTCGCTTCAAAACAGGACATTTTAAAGGGGTATTGGCAGAATACCCAAGGGGACCTAGCTCACCTAAAGGGTTTAGAGCTGCAAACTGGCACCCCGAGAAACAATCACCCCCGCACTCAGCATTTATTGACAAATTAACATAAGATTTATATAATTTTGAAATAAAGGTTAAATAAAACGTACATGGTATTTGAACAGCAAAAAATACACTTGACAGAAACACAAGAAACAGTTGAAATTTTCTTACAGAAACAAGATGCACAATAGGTTAAATAGCACAATATAAAAACATCCACTAATTCGTAAACAAAAATGAAGTGTTAGGCAAAGGTATGAACATATATACGAGGCATACAATTACAGCTACACGGTAAGGGATGATAAAAATATTGAGAAATATGATAAAAGTTTGAAACAATTAACAAATTAGTTGGATAATTTTACGAGCCATAAGTATACAGGATTTAAGCTTAGAATGCAAGTAGGGATTTTCACACACGGACTTCAGCCAAATAAGTTTCGCTTCAACAAAAAAGGGGTATTGGCGCCGGACCTCGTAATTTTGAATTTCGGTCAAGTGACGAGGACGTCACCTGAACAGGTACCATTTCTCCAAAATCTTACATCGCGCCAACGGGAAGATTTTGAGCCACGACAGATTTAACTTGCATGAACCCTGGCTACTCGACGAGTCTAGTAGCATCAAGGCTCGAACAGCCGGCTCAGCGGAAACCGCTGGCCGCTAGTCTGCTGCCATAACCACCGGCCACTAATGTATCTGGATTATTTTCATAAACTTTGTTCTTTAAGTTATCCCCTCAGAGAAAGTGAGAGAATGTTGATATCAGGGAAACATGAGAGTCCGAAGATTTCTTGAGATGAGTCAATCCGCCAAAAAAATTTCAAAATTTCTAAGCATTTCCATGTTTTCTTTTCTCGTATTTTATATAGCAATGTCCTTTTTGAACTTTGATCCCCTAATCTGGACATTCCTTGATTTTTTTTCCCGCTCTGGAAGTGTATGTAAAGAATAAAGCTTATGAGAGAGAAAAATTCCTAAACAATGGATCATCTGAAAATTCCCATAGTACTCAAAGGGTACAAGAAGTCACTCCCAGCATCTTGTAACATGTATTTCAAATTATGCGCAAACGAGTGACGCCTTGCCTCTCCAAGAAAAAGGCGAACTTTTTAAAAATTTGTGGTAAATGTAACTTCAGTGGATTCCCCCCCCCCCCCCGTGTTACGTGTCAAGTGCCTTTATATGCACTTCTAGCATAGAGATACTTGTTTTAAAATTGTTGTTTTGGTATAGTAATTGAACGAATCGTTGGTACGGGAACTTTTAGAACATTGAGTATTAAAGAGTTCAATATAAATCTAAAAATGGCTGGACGCACAAATAATAATAACGTGCTATATTAAGGTCGCAATTTGAATAACTACGTCAAAGTTTTAGGATTGATTTCATTTAGATGCTGTTGAAAATAGTCATTAAATGAATAATTTTTAATGTAATATATTCAGATAACACGATTTTTATAAAAAATTTATTTAATTACTAAAGGTTTTTTTTTTTTTTTTTTTTAATTTTATAACATTTTGAAAAGCTGTGAATTATCATTTCAATTATCAAGATATTTATATACAATAGAACCTCGTTAAATCGGACTCTTGCGATCTGTCAATATCCTCAATAACATTTATTTGTATCAGCCACGCCAAAAAAAATAATTTTTCACGCCTTTTGAAAAAATATTTTCTTTACTGAAATCCTCTAACATCAATGGATGTGCAAAAGGAAAGGGGAGACTTTACAAATATTCTGTTCAAAGTCAACAAAACCTTAGTGACATCTCTTATCACCTGTGACAAAAGGTGTTTGGTGCTGCATTGTCTAAATGAAAAATGTAATAACACGACTTAAAGTGCAATTTTATTGTTCACAAAGTGGACATTTTTACCTTCTGTAAATACAGGGTAATCAATGTAAAAGAGTACTCGCTGGTTTTTCTTATTACCCTTAACTATAACGGATCTGGTAACTATTCTAACACTGAAGTACAATTGTTTAAACCTTGCTGAAGTGTGGGAGACAATTTGCAACACTGTTGGACTGTTACTGCTTTATTTGTGAGGTAAAACAGAAATTCAGACGCGCAATATTACTTAATCTTGTGGTAGTTTTATTTTTGATAAATATAATTTAATTCTAATTTTTACATTATCATTCATTTCAACAATTGTTGAAAATGTTCGCCATCATTTTGAATGCAAGCATGCACACGTCGATCCAAGTTTTTTTTGGTACACTTCGCGCAACATTGTTGGTGTTATTGACGAGATTTCTTCATTTATAATTTGTTTTAATTCATCGATGTTTGCAGGACTTCTCTGGAAAACCTTATCTTTGAGATAACCCCACAAAAAAAAAATCTAATAGGATGAGGTATAGTTACCTTGACGGCCAGAAGCTTATTGAAATTAAACGATCATCAAAGAATTCCTTAAACACCTTCTGAAATCAGCAGTAACTGTCCTGTATCTCAAGTGAAGCAATAAAAGTTTGAATTATGTCCAGGTACTCTTCGGAATTCATTAAAATCAAAGAATTAGTTCATGCAGACGATTTTTAATGTTGCCATTCATAATCTTACGAAATGAGGTTTCAAAAATTTAAAAAAAAAAAAAAAAAAAAAAAAAACAGTTGAAAGAAGCCGACAATTTACTCAAATCATTTGCGCAGAATCGAATTAAAAATTACTAATGATGTTCACGCGAATTTATGCTTAAAAAACGATACCCACATATTAAATATAGACATATTAAATAAGTAATGATGCTGAAAGTCTTGCAACATATATTATAAATGTGGATAATACAAAAGACAAACGGGTACTCTTTCAAATTGATCACCCTGTAATATTCATATTCGATTTGTTCAATATGAAGAGGATTTTCTGTTTGTTTAATTTTATTTCATTTTTTTCCATTTTCCAGTTAGCCCGGATTTTCGGTACACCGCACTGACTCTGGTCCCAAATAATGCGATTGGTCGAAGTTTAACTGTATTTCGTCATAGTCAATTTTAAGTGATATACTCGTATTTCTGCTACAGTAAGAATTTTTTAGACATTTTAAGTCACTATTCCAGTCTTATTAAATATTTTTGTCGCAGATTTCAATTATATAATCCAACATCTTCTTTCTGTTCTCCGGTTCTTTTTTAATTTTAAGTTTTAAATGTAGTTTAGTTTTCATTTAGCGCAACACCACCTAACTCCTGTAGTCTCTTTTTTTTAATTAAATGACATCGTTTCGCATGCGTTTTCTTAGCTATTTCTCGATATCACTGACTAACAAAAAACGAACAAACCATTTATTGCTTTAATTGAAATAATCTTTTTTTAAGCCCTGTTATTTTGTTACACGCATCAAACGAAGCAGTACAAACATCAAACGAAGTATTTTTTGTACAGTAACTGACTTAATTGTATAGCCACTACCGCGCCGTGTAACGAAATTTTCCTGATGATTTTTTTTTCACTGTGTACACATATGTGTGCGTGTCTATGAAAAATGCTAATTAATAAGTTCATCTGTAATGATGAAGAACTGGGCAAAAACTAAACAATAGCCTGGTATTAATTAACAAATATCTTTCAAAATATCAAAAATAACTGTTACGAAATAATTTCAAAAACAGAAAAGCATAGCGTAATTGCACATACTGCTGTGTACGACTATAAATTAATATGATGACCAAATGAATATTAAAAACTAAAATATGCTTAAAATTTCATTTACTTGGCTTGCTCAATGGTGTTTTGATTTAAAATTAAATAAATAAATAATTTGTAAACGGGTATGTGCTTATATCACGAAAAATTACTGAATTTAGTCGCAACAAGCAAAATATTCAGCCAAAGAATTATCCTTCCTTTTGCTGAATATTTTGCTTGTTGCTCTGTAACTAATTCTTCATACAATTCAAAGGGGTCAAAATTTATGAATGTGATCAAATCGTAATATGGGCTTTCCTGCGTGGTAGATGTTAATGCACGTAAGAAAGTTTTACAGAGGATATCTATAGATCTCTTGGATTCATTATCATTAATAAGTACCTTTTTAGTTTATTTTTTCGGTTCTTCATAGCAAATGAAGGATTTGTATATTTTGTGGGAAGAGATTATTTTTTAAGAGCTATAATGTATTTATTATGAAAGTTTTATTCAGGATCGTATTTAAAGAGATGATATTAGAAAGTTTTCTCAATGGTTCGTCGTTATTTTGTAAAGAAATTGAAAATAAAATTATTTTAGACTCTTTTTTTTTTTTTTTAAAATTAATATACTTTCAAATCAATACTTTATGGAAATTTATTTATTTTCCTTGCAGGCTTTATAAAGAGACTTTCATTAAGATCGATTAGTGTTATGAATTGAAATACTCGTAGAAATTCGTTCTAATTTTTTTTAAAAAAATAGGATTATCGTTTTTCTCTTTTCTTTTTCTTTTCATGGCTTATTAGTTTTACTTAAAATAGAATGTGTGATTTCTAATCCGGTATTTCATTTTATTAATATTATTTTAAGGTATGTTAAACTTACGTGTTCTTTTTGTGAAGCGTATAGTAAGTTGTTCATGTGAAATTATGAACTCTCTTGATTCGTATATATATTTTTGGAAGTAATTTTCATGAAACGTTTTGTTTGTTATTATTATTATTTTTTGCTAGAATAAAAAAAAAATTATTTCTCCAAATTTATGTACAAAATACCTTTTTACTTTAAAATATTTTTCTAAGTTTTCTTTCCTAAAATACAACAGGAAAATTTGATGCAAGAATAATATGAATTTACAAAAACTGATGTACAAAAATTACACAAATTTTTAAACGTTTCTTTTTTTTTTTAATGTTAAATTTTGATTTTTTTCGAAAAATTGGATTTCTTATGTGGTTTTAAGCTTGGAAACATGGATTGAATACTGTTTTAGTAAATGGAAATAAAACTGCTTTGTAGTTAATTAATAAAATAATGGGTGATAATTTAAGAATTTGCATATAGGGTTAACTATATTGTGGAAAGTTTCTTTCTGAACGTTACTGGGAGGCTCGAGACATGTTGGATTAATGAACTTTGTTGCAGCATTTCTTGTTCTTATTTTGTGTTTTGTTCCCTTGTAATTGTAATTATTTTTTTTTTCTTTTTTGCTGTAACTGTTTATAATCTGCTATTAGAAATTTAAAAAAAAATATTGGGGAAAAAGTAATGTTTTAAATTTATTTTTAATGACTTATCCGAAAAATGTACTGAAGAAATGTTCAGTTTTTCATCAATAATATTTATTAGTTACATTGCATATTAATTTCAAATGTTTTGATTGTAATATTCACTAAATATACTTGTATGTTGCTTTTTCAGTAATTATATTATTTATGTTGCTCTGGTTTTTAGATATCTTTCACATTTGTAATGCTCAAATTTTTTTTCTTCTTTGTTTGTTTATGCATTGTGTGAATATTCGGAGAACTCATATAATAAAATGCATACATTTAGTAATACCTGTAACAAATTATATTAATTACAATTCATTGCCTCAGTACCTTGTTTCAAATTTTCTCTCAAGTTTTATATAACGTATGAAAAATATACGCCGAAATGTAAAGAGTACTCTCTCTAAGTAAATGATTTTTTTTGAAAAATTTTGTTTCTGGAACTTAAGAACACAACACACAAATTGTTCAGCATTACCACTTCGTGTAATCTTAAAACGAGATCCAGGATTATGGGCTGGAGGGAAATATGTGGAAAATTCCGACTGTTTAAATATTTTTAAAAAATATAATTTGTTTACCAAAAATCCAATCCAAAAACCCTTGTTGAGAATAAAGTAATATATAAATATTTATTTTTAATTTTTTCACTTTACGATAATAATAATTACATTTTGCGTAAGAAATATTTGAGAAGAATATTTCTGTCCACTGTACTAGTTTATCCTTTGCTTTAATCTTAATAATTTGAATGTAATAGCATTATTTTATTTTTTATTGTTTAGAAATTGGCATTTTTTTTAAATAGAAGCTTGTATGTCAAGGAAGCTTGTAAGTTCATGGAACATTATCATCTCGGATATAACGAGATTTAATTCAAATACTTATATTATCCAATGTTTGAGATCGTAAATTGATTTATGAAGTAATTAATTAAAATATTAAATATGAAAAGTACGCAGTTCACTATTTTCTAATAAGATTTAACACCTCTGTAAAATAATTTTTTGGCTACTCTCTCACGAGACATGCATTTGTAAATTGATGCCTTGATATTGTACATTTCAAAAAAAAGAATTTTTGACATTGTGATTAAAATAATTGATCTAAATATATGTTACATTTCTTTGTGCAGTGAGCAGTCTATTGCCTCGGCTCGAGCATCTGTGATGGTGTATGATGACATCAACAAGAAATGGGTTCCCAGCGGATCCTCCAGTGGCTTGTCCAAAGTTCACATCTACCAACATCTCACAAACAACACTTTTAGAGTCGTGGGAAGAAAATTGCAGGATCACGAAGTATGTTTGACTTTTTCCTTTTTCATTTGACTACTCACAAATATTGGATGTCCTAAACTTTCACCGTATTTAAATTAAAAATTAATTATTATAAATTAATATATATATATATATATATATATCTGAAATTTTACTGGTACTCACCGAAGTTGTTCAAAATTAGCTTTTTTTTAATGTATAATAAAAAATAAAAAAAAACATATAATAGAAATTCACTAATCAAAAGATATTTTCTATAGTATCATTACATGACTTAGGGGAGGGAGAATTTAATATGACAAGCCCTAACTATTTTTAATAATCCATTAAGCAACATACTTCTTCATTTTAATTTGTTCAATTTAAGTGACTAATTTATTTTTATTAAAGCCAACAAAGTATTTCAATTTTTTTTATCTTTTCTCAAATTTCTACTTATATGTTAAACTCTTATATTTCAACAAAAATAAAATCACATAACAAGGCTGGAAAAGTGTATATTTTCAATTGTCATCCAGCTTAGTTTTAAATAAATATATCTAAATGTTATCTTATGTCTCATCCCCAATCTCAGGATTCTAACTTGTGTGAAGAACAAATTAGAAGAATGATATACTAGGTATCCTAAAAGTTCTTGTATTGACGACTCATAAATTTACTATACTCAAAACAGCAAACTTTAAAACAATTTACTTTTATTTTATTGGTGAAAAGCACTTCAAACATAATGAAGAAACAAATTTTCAGTCTACCTTGTCAGCAATTGTTCAAAATGACCATCCCTGTTTAGAAGACAAAGCTTAACTCATTTGCACATATTTTGAGAAACTCATTTCAAGATGCTGGCGGGAAATCTTGTATTCTTTGAGCAATATGACAATTTTCAGACCATCCATTGCTTGGGAATTATTTTTATGACCTTTGTTCTGAATATAACTCCACAGGAAAAATAAAGGAATGATCACATCAAAAGAAAGAGGTTGGCAAAGATTTCTTGAGATGAGTCGATTGTCTAAAAAAATCTTAAAGTTGTCCCATGCTTTCATTTCTCACATGATATTTGTACTGTTTTCTTTGAATGAAGAACCTTGTTTGCCTGATCTGAGCATTCCCAGATTTCTTTGTGGGAACGTGTTTAAAGAACAAAATTATGAAAATAATCTCTCAGCAATAGATGATCTGAAAATTGTGATTACTCAAAGGATAGAAAAAATCTCTCTCAACATCTTGAAAGGAATTTCTCAAAATGTGTGCAAATGAGTTCAGCTTTGTCAACTAGAAAGGGATGGACACTTTCAACATTGCTGTAAAGGTAGGGCCAAAATTTGTTTCTTCTTTATATAAGACATGCCTTCCACCAATGGCATAAAAACAAGTTTTTTACAGTTGTTTTTGTATAATGAATTTACAAATTGCCTGTATGGGAAGTTTTAGGATATCCAGTGCATCATTCACCCTAATTTGCTCATTAATCAAGTTAGCACCCTCAAATTGAGGGCATAAGATGAAATTTCATTCATTTAGATATGCATAGGTTTATCTTTTATTGAGCTGCTTGTCTATGGAATACAGACTTTTGTAGCTTTGTTATGTGAATTTTATTTTTATGCCTTTTATGATGGACATTTAGACTGGATTCAATTTTTGTTGGTTCAACATATTTAAAAACTCAGGATAACATAAAAACTAAATATTTTGGAAAGTTTTAAATCAAAACCAATTTATCGCTTAAATCAGGTAAGTTAAAAATAGTAGAATTTGTTGTATTACAATTTTTCTCTTTCGTCATTTAATGATATTATAGAAAGCATCTTATGGTTAAAGAATTTCTATTATATAATACAATAATACATGTGTTGTCTTTTATTGTACATTCAAAACAAAGAAGGCTAATTTTGAACGATTTTAGCGAGCACAAATAAAATTTAATGAGACATAGAAGTAAAAATATTAAAATACTGCAAGTAATTAATTCGCATGTTGCAATTTTAGAATTGTAATGGTTAAAGTAATAATTTTTGCCCTAAATAATAAATTTCAATTATGTGTAGCACATGTATGTCGTCATTTTTAAATCTCCTCCCCACTTTAGAATCTGATAAATATATACTAAGAAAAATTTCCCCTTTTGTGCACCTAACAATAAACTATTGCAACAAACACATTTTATGTTGACTAAAAAAAAGATTTTTTTTAGCACTAGTAAAAAACCTATTAGACTTAATAATGAAAAAGCAACTACTAAAAATTAATATCTCTGGTAATAATTGAAATTAAAAATAATAAAAAAAATAATTAAGTTTGCATTATGAATTTATATTTTTTTACTTAATTTATTGTACTTTTAATGTGTCTTATCATAATTTTTTCAATAGTAACTTAATGATGCTTACAGATTTTTATGGTACTCTTATAATTATCTCATGGTACAGAATCTGAAGTTCTCTAATTCTGAAAGTTTTAAGTATATTACTATGTACTATTTATAATATTTTTTATGTAAATGATTTTAAATGAATGAATGTTATTTTTTATCCCACTTCAATCTCTTTTTTCATGTTATAAGTTTGTTTTGATATTTAAATGAAAATTCGTATGGTACTTTGTAATTTTTTTTTTTTTTTTATGGTATCAAAATATCTCTTGTTATAAAAATTGTTGATGTTTAAATTTTTTTTATATATTTATTTATTTGTAGGTTGTAATAAATGCCTCTATACTCAAAGGACTTAAATATAACCAAGCCACTCCAACATTTCATCAATGGCGAGATAACAAGCAAGTGTATGGCCTTAATTTCAGTAGTCGGGATGATGCTGAAGCCTTTGCAATTGCTATGCTCCGAACCCTTGAAGCTGTCAACATAAATAGTACAGCATTTTCCCCTTTATTTTACTAATGAATATTTTATATATTTTACTATTTGTAAATAATTTGGGTAGTTTATATGAAAATGCTCAAGTTCAATTTTTTTAAAAATGAAAATATGCTTTTTCTTTCTTTATTTAAATCCTTCCATTTTATATTCAAATTTTATTGCATAATTAATATTGTTTGTGAATTTCTGCATTTTATGAGCTAAAAATTGCATTTAATTTAAAATATTACAAATAATAATTCCAGGCTTGAAATATTTATCAGATATTCTTATATGGTTTGCATTTAAAATTCTAAGGATTTTAGTATTCATGGTTTTTTTTTTTACATTTTTTCATGTTGATTTTTCTGCCTGTTAAAAATTGTTCATATTTTTTTTTTTTTTAAAGAAAAGAAGAAAAAAAACTTTTTGAAATAGAATTTTTATTTTCAGAAAGTGCAAACAATGTCATGCCAATAATTTAAGATAAAACTAGATGTTTGATTCTACACATACCTTTTCATTTGTACTGATGATGCTATATATAATTGTGATACAAAAAGTGTAATTATTTTAAGAATAAAATTTAAATAACAAAATATTAAAATCATCTATAAAGAACTTGTATTCATTCAATTTCCCCCCAAAATCTGAATGTTGAGACAGATCCTCTGCAGACTAGTCAAATTTTCGTGGATTTGATTAATATATTGATTTAAATATGTTTAAAATTAGTTGTAAACTTATATTGTGTTAATATTATTTGTAGGTTCTACCTCCAGACCTCCTCCTCCACCTCCCATGAACTCACAGCCAGTGTATCAAAGCATTTCAGGAGACCTCGAATTAAATAATGTTGAACAACAAAAGTGGTAAGTTTTATTATATTTTCAGAAGCATTGTTTTATTAAATATTTTTTTATTCGTAAGTCTGTAATTTAGGTGTTTTTTTTTTTTAAATATTCTGATACATTTAATATAAGACTTTATTTTATTCTCATTTTTTTATAAATCCACAATGTTTTTAACATGTTGAAATATGTAATTGCTGTTTCAGTGTTATTTTTATTAGTAAATAATTATGGAGCTTACTAACAAAACTCTGTTTTGATAATATAGGTGTAAAATATATATAATATTGTACTTCACAGTTATGGATATTTGAAAAATAATTTCTTTTCTACTTTTGAAACTAAAAATTTCAAACAATCAGATTAGTTCTTAAATTTAGATTATATTTGTTATCTTAAAAATTAATTCCCTGAGTATTTGTAAACCTCTTTATCAATCACTTATGAATTATAACTCTTAATTTTAAAAAGAAGCATATCTTGTATGGAAAGTATATTTTTATCTAGTTTTTCATGTGGCTAATTAGTTTTCTCTGTGGTATTATTGAATGTACTAAATCATCACAGGGGCTTTAAAAAAAGAAGGAGGTATTGAAATTATAAGAATTTGCTCATTTGTTTAATAAATTTTAAATAAATAAACAATTTCTGTATAAAATAATATACCAAAAAATTGTTGAGGGAAATTTAATATGCTTATATTAAATATTGACATTTTAAAACAATTTCATAGTTTTTTGTTTGTTTCAATAAATACATATTAAAATACTTTTCTGTCTATGTTATTCAGGTCAGATAATGATTCAAACAGGATGACCCATCAAGTACAATATGGAAGCAATGCAGGTAAAAATATTGTAATTATAAATAAACAAATCTAAACATTTAAAATTATTTGCAAATATATACATTTAAAATTGAGTGCAATTGTACATCTATATATATTTTAACAAATCTGCAATTTCACTTTCACTGACCATGAGATTTTTGAAAGACAAAAAAAAAATTTTACTCAATCAGTTCAATCTATGCCTGACTCCATTAACACATCGTAGTCATGGTTACTAAATCACAAGCTAAGGGAATCTAGATTTAAAGTATTAATATAAATTTATCAATAATATAAGGTCTATATTGATATGAATTGTAGTGAACATTTGCATCAAATTACATGGTAAGTAGTTAGTTGGAGAAAATAAATTTATAATTATGTTCTGTTATTTTTACCATATGCAAGTCACTCTTGTGTTGCAAAAAATTAAGAAAAACACTTTTAACAAAATAACACTTAAAATATTTAAAGAAAATATAGTTTATTGTTTTATTAATCAATCCGTAATGGATGATTGTTTTTTACTGCCATTTTGTTTCTTTTTAATATCTTGCATAGCAGATCCTATTTGCTCTGCCCTAATCACTTAGAAATTCCTTGAACAAAAAAAAAATCTTAATAGCTCTTAAAATTTGATCAATACAAAATTATTGAACATTTGGTTAATTTCACTGACCATGAGATCTTGAAAATGATCTCTTATGAAAAATAATAATAATTCAAACTAAAACATTTTATTTTCCCAGAAAAGGCAATTCATATATGAAATAAAAAGAAAAAATTTATTAATGCCATCTCTCTTAACAAAGAAATCCTATGTCATCCGAACAAAAGATTAATCTGAATTTTATATAAAGAAAAATAAAAGTTAGAATGCCACTATGTCTAAGAGTGATATATCATGAGAGATAACTTATCATTAGTAAAATATTGAACCATTGTAAAATTTTATGTAAAGCAGACTCGTGTGTTACCAAATCTCATGATAGCAGGATCTAACTGTATTAACTATGTAAAATTATATTTCTTACTTGTATAAGTTGTGATATTAGTATACTAACGTAAAATTAGTTTTAAAAGTATTATGTATTAGTAATATTTATAAATCTCATTTTAAATAGTGGGGTTTGGGGTTTATTCCTGAATATAGTAAATATTTTCTTGTAAAAATTTTGTATGTTTTTTCACAGTCAGTATGTACACATATTTCAAAAAAATGCATCCTCTCCATCCCCTCCCTCTTTTTTTTAAATTAAAAAACAACGGTTTAACAACTTTGATTCGGAATCACTTTTTGCTAACTTAAAAATCATTATTTGTAATGCTGATACATTGCTAATAAGACAGTTGTTGCAGAAAGTTTGCTTCCATTTTTTTTCAAAAAAATTATAGGAAATTAAAATTTATATTTCATCATGAGAAACATGTATCTGATAACAAACTTGAATGACATATGCTAATTTAATGAAAACAAAATGCTCACGAAATTTCAATTTATAATTCGGCGAATTTTTTTTTAAAATTTGAAGTGATTGATTTTATGAAAATATGTTTCAAAAATTTAAATATTTTTACACGTACACACATATGCATATGATATTTTATGCAGTATTTGAAAGAAATGAACCTGTGTAGAATCAACCAATTATATAAAATCAGTTAATTCTGATTTATAAAATGAGACATATTTAAATCAGAGCTACAAGTTCCAAAAATAGAAAATTGTAAAATAATTTAGTTTAATTGTAGTATTTTTAAAAGTATACAGAACTTGACTTGACTATTTACTATTTTTTATGAGAAATTGATATGATTAGCTTATTTATGTGAAATAAATCATATATAGTGTTATTTCAAATAAAAACAAGCATCTTTAAATGCCATATAATTTAGAACTGAATATAAATTAAAACAATTTTTTCAGACAAAATTACTGATCATCACATAATTGAAGTCTTGGTTTAACTTCTGCAAAAAATATTTCATATAAATGTAATAGCCAAAAATTTGATATTCACTACTAGCCAAGATAATTTAAAAATTTTCTAATCATAATATTTTAACTGACTTATAATTGACAAAACATTTTATGAGACACGTCATTACAGAAAAAAAAATTCCAAAGTTCATTTTTCTCCCACTTCTTTTTGAAACAGTTGTGCTTGTTGTTTCACATTTTGATGGAAATTTCTGAATGAAAATAATCGTAAAAATTGGTTTTTTAATTATAACGAAATTTTTATTTTAGTAAATGGCTCGCAAATGAATTCTACTGGGTCCCCCAGCAACACTCTGCATCGGTCTGCAGCTCCAAACTGTGCTCCACCAGCCCCTCCACAGCCTCCAACTCCACCTATTCAACAAAGTGCTGCTCCTCCTCCACCCCCACCTCCTCCTCCACCACCTCCGGCCATGGGAATTCCTCCAGCTCCACCTTCAATGCCAAATCCAGGACCACCCCCACCCCCTGCCCCTCCCATGGGTGGTGGACCCCCATGTCCACCACCTCCGCCTGGCTCTTCCATGCAGCGACCCAACACTGCAAATATGTCTTTGGCATCAGCCCTTGCTAATGCAAAGCTGAAAAAAACTCAAAAGGTGAGTTTTTATTGGTGTAGTAAATCAGTAAGAGTTAAAATTAGTTTCATTAAAAAAAATCCTTATAATTATATTATGCGAAAAATTAGTATCAATCAATAGGAGAGATTTATGAGAAATCCTTTAATTTTCACTTATTTTTGTATAATTGGTTACCACAGAATCGCTTTCTATAAAAATTAAGATCAAGAGATTAAAACTCCTGAACAAATTTATTTCACTGTGCATTGGAAAAATTAAAAGATTGAAATATTTTCTATTCTAGAAATATTTGTACATATAATTATATAAATTAAGAATAAATTACTTAAATATTGCAAAAAATAAAGTTACATTATTATTTAAAAATATATTAATACACTCACGTTTTATCAGAAGTATTGAATAATCTTAATACATAAGCAAAACATTAAGAACTTAAAAGTTGAAGAGATCCAAGAAAAACTATTAAGAAGACAAGAGACTCTAAAAAGGAGATAAAGTAATTTAAAAGGCTGCTTCTAGCTTTGGACAGAAATGCTGGTTTAAACGTGTTTTATGGATTCAAACTATCCCACACAGCAAATTACTTCATAAAAACGTAATTCTAAAGAAAAAGACACTGTCCATATATAGGACACCACAATTCAAAACAGCTTACTTAAAATAATCCATTACCCAGGAAAATTCAATTACCAAGATATATAAATTATTAATAAATCAAATAATATCTGACCATACTACATTACCTTATCTCATTAGTGTCTAACTGGCTACAAAATGGTGTTGTGTTTAACCTGAACTAGTCTTACATAGTATATGAGAAATTCTATTATAATAATTAAGAGAAAAAAATTCTTGATAATTTTTTTTCTTTTGAAAAATAACTAGTCTTTTATATGTCATTCAAAATTTAAATCTAAATTTATGTACATTATAACTCACAGCATCATCTGTTGACTGTAACATGAAAAAAAAAAATTTAGACAAAAAGGTCAGTTAAATCAATAATATATTTATCAAGCTTGAAATGTGTTTTAAAAAATTATCTATATAATTTACTTTAATACAGCTATTGAAAAATTTCTTATATGTTGGTATCTTTTCTAAAGCATTTGAAACTAAATTATTATTACATATAAAATAACATGTAAAATTTTTTGACAAACTATTTGCAATTAATTTTTGTTTGAGCTTTGTATAATAGTATGAATATTTAATGTTGCTCTATAATTCCTTGTAATAATTTAAAAAATTGTATACTTCATAAAATAATGTTTAAGCTATACTCTTAGACTTGCAGGGATGCATAAAAAATTAAAAGTGTTATGTTACTAGGTTCGTATTATTTAACAAAAAACGAAAGAAAGAAAAAGAAACATACTATATAAATTATACTAGTATAAATTTGTATTTAGAAATGGTAAATTTAGATAAGTATCCTTACATGTAGTATACTTCCAAGCACACAATATCTGTTATTTAAATTTAAACATGTATCTGAATAGCTGAAATATAAATATTGAATATTTATATATCAACAAAATTATCCATTCTGTAAAATGTAAGTGTATTTTAATCATATATGTCTTTATGAAAATGCTTACCTCATTCAAAAAAGATAATAAAATTCTGAAATATATGTTGATTTAACTCATTCTGAAGTTTAATAGTGTTTATAATACAGCATTAGTTATAACACCAGCTCTAAAATCTTTTGAAATGTATCAAAACTTTATGAATAGGCTAAAATATTGTAAGTACTTCCTTACTCATGGCAAAATGAGCATGTAAGGGGTTATTACAGAATTTATGTTTAATTTTATCAGCATCTGTAATTTATTAGCTATATTATTTATTTGCTTTGGTATTCAGATATCTAATTTCATTTTCATCCATTTAAAACCTATTTTGTAAAAAGGACAATAGAAATTTTTTATTATGATCCCACTCCTAAAAAAGAGAAATGTATATAAAATCATTATAATTTTTTTTAATAAATATGCAAGTCTTTTTGTATTTTAATAAATATGTGGATCTTTTTGTATTTAAAGATGTTGAGATTCCCATAAAGAAGGTTGATTTCTAAATTTAAAAAATTTTCTTTTTTATGTAATGTATATAATTTTCAAGAATTAAACAGAAAGGACAAATAAGCTAAAGCTTTTTTTCTCCCCATTTTAAAATTTAACCCTAATGGATATGTAAATAAATATATATTCAAATTCTTGCATAAACATAATTCTTGCATTAATTTTTTTTTAATTATGTTCTTATTTGAAAATGTAATAAAATAATCTAAATGAAATATGAGAAGAATAAATTTAAAAAAAAAACTATATTAGTAAATAGATATAAATGTTGGAGGGGATGAACTGAAGGACATTGTGTTTGACTCAAAGAGGGGTTGTTTTTTACATAATATATGACATAATGTAAATATTTTCTATTTAAAATTTTGATTTCTATCATTGAAAAATAAAAAAGCAATCATTAATTCTTTGAGTTATGCAATAAGTATCTTTGTTGTAAATAATGTGCATCTTTTAAATATAAAGGTGTTATTTGCTCCTCTTAAAAATTTCAAGATCTCATTTAAAATTCTACTAAAAAGAAATAATAATTTTTTTAGACTGAAACTAATAATGAAGCCAATAAGACATCTGGTCCTCCATCTGGCATGGCTAGTATGATGGATGAAATGGCTAAAACTCTTGCCAGAAGGTAAATATGTACTAAATAATTATCTGAGTTTTTAAAATTGGACTGTGTGGTATTACACTTCTTTTCATACATTTTTAATTGAATTAAAATTATGTTTCCTCTAGTGTTTTATTTTCATGTATTTATATGGGGACTTCATTTTACAGTATTCTTTTCTGACAGATATTGAGAGAAACTTTCTCTTTTAAGCTTGGGTTCTGATGATTGTGGGAATAATTATTTCAGCTTGTTATAAACAATTGAATAATTTTTTCCAAGTTAAAGAAATTCTTACTTTTTTTGGAAAAAATATGCAATTTTTCACATCTTTGCTTTTCAGTTGTGTTTTCAAGCACTTTCTGTTTTCTGAATTTATTAACTATAGACAAGAGCAATACCAAAGTTACTATTTTTTGTAGTAATCACGAAGTTGAAAATGGATTTATCAATGGAAATATTAAAATCATTTATTTATCAACAATATTTATGAGTTTCATCCATTATTTTTTTTAAAAAAATTTCACTTATTTATGTTAATCTTTCTTTTTATCTCATTGATGTATGAATGCATGAAAAAATTATTAATTTTTTTAAAAAAAATTTCACTTTATGTTAATCTTTCTTTTTATCTCATTGATGTATGAATGCATGAAAAAATTATTAATATTAAACTAATAACCAGTAATTTACATAGTGATAATGAAGAACTCAGACATGTAAGCATATTTAAGTGTACACTTATGTAACAATGTTTAACCCCTTTCAAGACAGGAGAAAGAACCACTTCCCCAAGCCTGTGCTCTCTGAAAGTGTATGCATGTGCAGGACCGGGCGATTTTCCTCATTAAGCCAAATTTCATATAAAACCATCCCTGCAATTAAATATGCTGAAACTTACAGATTATTATCATCAACAGCATTTAAATATACAGTAGTAAAATTTTTGTTATATTTAAAAAAATAATTGCGAATTTCAAAGAAAATATGTTGATTTTGATTTAAAAAAATTATACAGCTACAAAAATAAGTATATAAATGACAAAAAAAAAATATTTTAATTTAGGTGTACTTAAAATATAGATAAAATATTAGAAACCTGAATACAAAAAATATATAATAAATGAAATGAAATTATAAAATAACACTTAAAACTTTTGAAGATCAAATTCCCCTGATCAAGCAGCAAAAACAAAAAAACATGGAACCAAAAAAGGGGTTTGAAAATTAACACTCTGTGGAATGATATTTGAAAATATAACAGACTTCAACCGCCATCTAGAGATCATTAAAAATTCAAATAAAATGCTCTAATTTTAAATCACACTAATGTAATCATGGGCCTGGGGGTACACAAACACCTGTCACAAATAAGATACTGTGGGCCATGAAAGGAGAATTGTGCTATCACATATACATAATCACAGTCCTGAACAGATTAAACAAGTGATTCATTCAAATATATAAAATGCAGCAATTGTGATATTTTTTTATAAAAGTTCATGTTGTATATTTGAATGTTTATAAGTAAATTATTTTTAAATTAAACTCGCGGCACTCAGTATAGAATTTAAATAACTGAAATAATATTTATTTATTTTTAAATAAATTTATCTATTCTAGACGAGCCCAAGCAGAAAGTTCTCAGAATAGCATGGTGAGTTCATTTATTAATTGGTTGATTCATTGATTTTCTAAATGTTTTTCTCTGCTACTTAATTTTAACATGTAATTTATCATTCTTTAAATAGGATGGTGGCTCAACTTTAGATAATAAATGGGACAAAAACTCTGCTAATGGCAATGGCACAAATGTAGGATTAGAATCACCAAAAAGCAGCAGGAGGTGTGTAGAGTTTAACGCACAATTTTAATATAATTCCATTCTTCCATACATATTGTTAATTATATTTCACTAACAAAATGACGACATTATTTGGGCTTAGATCACAGTTTAATTTCCTGATGTGCATATTATTTCCTTTTCTATTATTATGTGTGATGTCTGCCATATCAACATTCAGTAGTTAAGTACCCATAGTTACTAAACTATGAGAAAATAGTCTTAATATAAATTGAGCAATAATGTAAATTCCAATATCAGTATGAATTTTCTGCATAACTAACATTTGGGTTAAATTACAGAATAATTTATTAATATGGGCAAATGAATATTTAGTCTTGTAAATTTTTTCGATAGGAAAGGCAATTGCCTGTTTGCAAAAAGAAAGAAAAAAACTCTTTAAAATGAAATTTTATTGTTTTATCAACCAATTCTTAATGGGTGATTATTTTTTGTTTTGTGTTTGATTTCTTCTTAATCTCTTACATGTCAGATCTATTTTACTTAATATAAGATATTTGTTATTCAAAATAATAACAGCTTTTTATTTTGAGGTCTTTAGACTGTGTGATTGGTGTCTGTTTTGGAACATCTTTCTCATTATCTGACCCTTCTTCATTTAGAAACATCTTTAACAATATCTTCCACTGTTCTTATTCCTATAACTGAAAGATTATTATCAAATTTTATCCATACTTCAGCAAAATCATGTAGTCTCTACCCTGTTATTTCCAATTTTGTTTCATCTTCTATCATGTATATTAATTGGTAGGTCATATACATTAAATAGCATTAATGTCTGCTCTTAGTAGGAAGTTGTAACATCATCCATACAAAAGATTTATCTGAATTTCAATGAAAAGAAAAATAAGAATTTTAATGCCACAGTATCTAGAAGTAATATAAGTGATTACTTATGGAGGTAGCCATAGTAAAACCACATGTAAAGCAGGCTCTTGTTGATGGGGTCCAACTGTATATGTATATAATGCTAATTTATAACATTTTTGTGAAAACATGCAAAAACTAATTTATAAAAATTTGGATACCAGAGTACTCACATTATGCCAGTTTGTATTCAATTTGTTTGATGTTGTTGAATAACAGAAACTAAACTTTATTCTATATTTATTATTAGTATCAAGTTATTAAATGCTATGCTTCCTTTGATAAAAGTAAATTACTTTTTAGACTGGCCTGTTTATTGATTAATAAATTAGCTTTTTATTTATAATTATTAATCACATTATTAGATTAGGATATTAATCAAGAAATTCACTATTTAATCATACTTTGCATGCACAGGGGCTGATTTTAAAAAAAAAAATATGAGTGTTAGATTGCTATAACTCTAAGCTTTTTCTCGAATATATTTGTTACTTTTCCATTAGTAAAGCACAAATATCATTAAATATACTTTTTCAGAAATAAGGCAACTCTAACTCTCATTCATTTGATTTAAAATTTGTAATATGTGTTTTACATTAAAAAATAATATCATTAAAAAAAAACAAATACAGAAATTTTAGAACTTTTTCTCATTTATTTTTAGTGGGAGTTCAAAACCATTTGATATGAATTAGAAATTTTTTAAAAGGATCATATTGTTTCCTTCATGTCATAAATTCAGCCAGAAAAGATTCAATCTCAATTGTTCAAATCATGTTCTGTACCCCCTCCCATCCAATATTGCTTCCAAAATATGAGGCTTAACTATTAAATAATGAGACTGAAGCTGCTACAGAAGAAGTATGAATGCTCCAAACACAATCGACCAAAAGCTGTTTAGCATCAAGCCTTCTCTTTTGAATGCAGTGCCTTTCATTTCTGTAAACAAATCTGTATACCCGTAGCCTTCATTCATGTTGGAATTATTTTTTTGTATCCCTGAAAAAAATGATGAGTAACGAATATTTCTGAGACTGTAGGAATTGACAAAGAATTCATACAGCAAATTTTCCACCAAGATAATACTCCAATTCATTCCACATTGTCAAGAGGTTTCTAGCCAAGTACAACATTCCAGTGTTAGATCATTGCCTTATTCACCAGATCTTAAGCCATGCGAGTTCTGTCTGCTTTTTTCTAAGGTGAAATCTGCATTAAAAAAAAAACATTGTAGTTTTTTGAAGCTGTGAAAGAGAAAGTGACATACATTCTGAAAGAGCTGACAGAAGAAGACTTGCAGCATTGTTTTGAACAATGGAAGATTCACATGGAGCATTCTAGGGAAGAGGAAGTGTATATTGAGGGAGATAAGAAGTAAATATGTATGACATCAAAATAAAATGTTTTACAACATCAGTCTTGTTATTTAACAGCCACACCTCATATGACTTTATTTTGTGATTCTTTGCACAAGTTGCAAAAATAGACAAAATTCTCTCTTCTTGCAAATTACCTTACACTGCCTTCTCTTTGGTTGAACAATATTTCTAAATTTTTATCCAACTAAAGTTCAGTTTATTAATAAATTATGTCAACATAAATAGCCATTGGTGTTAGTTGTTACAGTGCTGCCTAAAGAGATTGTCAGGAAATGGTTATAAAGTCATTGACAGCAATTGAAACTGTATTTGAAGGTTTGTTGTTTGTACCTCGTTAGAGGGAAAATACCATATGTTTATATTATTGCAATTTATTTTAATACCCCTACTTCCTCTTCTTTTTGTCAAATTTTGGTTTCTTAGGATTTCAGGAATAAAGTTCTTACATGTTCCCATGGAATCAAGCCCTGCATATAAATTTTTTCAGTGTTGAATAGATATGGTCAAAATTTCTGTTTCAAAATTTTAATGAATCATTTTGCTGAAATTGTTATTGCTTTTTGCTTGAATGGAAAATTTTATTTTCTTATTCTTAACAATGCAAATAAATTTAGTAACATAATGTATAATAAAATCATAACAAAACTTCCTCAGAACTATATTTTGTAATTCAAAACATGTCTATTTTTCTTTCTTATTAATTTTTTATGGTAATGTTGGGAAAATTTTGAAGTATAAACTAGAAGTCCATAAAAAATATTTTATAGATATATATATCAGTATAGCTGATATGGCAGGTATAATTCGAGCTGGAGGAATTCATGTTTAGTGAGAGTATATTTTTTTTCTTTGTTAACTCTATGCTTGAATTCTGGTATCCTCTTTCCCCTTTAATGCAGTTTGAGATGAATGCAAAGCCTTTATTAATATTTTGAAATATAAAATAGGAAAAAAAATAAATAAAACTTATTTCACCTTTATATGCATGTTACTATTTATTTCTGCTTCTAGACAAAGGATAGGATCAATTGGCGACATGGATAACTTAAAATCGAATGGCTTGGATCCTTATGATATGGATCGATTAAAACAAGAAATAATGGTAGAGATTCGGATGGAAATCAACAAGTTAAAACAAGATATTATTGATGGTAATATTTGTTCTTATCATTCCATGTGTTATATTTTTCATTAAAAAAATTCGGAATAATACAATGTATTTTGAAATGAACATATCAATATTATGGTTATTTTTTATCATTGCTGATAATGAGCACAATAACAAAAATATTGTTTATGTGAGTGTGGTGTACATCTCAATAATGGAGTCTTAAAAGGCTATCGGTAGGAAATCTTGCTACAAAGTATATCTCTCCTATGTAATGCAGAATATTCAAGTCCATTTTTTAAAAGTAAAATAACCTCTCTATTTACATAGTTTCTCTTTTTTTGTCCTTAAATTTGAGCCTAGATGTCACCGTGATGTGTTATGTGAAAATTCAAATTCAAAGATTCTTCAGAATAATTAATTTGTAGACGTACTTATTTGCAATTATGTGGCAAATTTGTGCTATTAATATATAATAGCATTAACAAGAAGTATATTTCCATTTTATAGTATGCATTGTATTACTTATATAATTGGAGGTATTATTGAGAGATTTTAATCTAAGTGTGTGTAAAGGGTCTCAATAACTTGCTGCTAGAATATCCCCTAGGTATCTTTTTCTTTCCCTTGGGATTTACTGTCTTTGGTAAAAATGGTTGCATACCCAGAGGTTACCTTAGTAATTCTTCTCTATTTTTTACCCTCTTTCTTTTCAACTAATTTTTTCCTTCTCCATCCTTTTTTCTATGTATATAAGGGATCACAGAAACTTGCTGGTATAATAGCCCCCAGATTGTAAATTGTATTTAAACAAATGTTTGGTACATCTTAGTCAGATTTGGCTCTTGCACCATGAACCCTAGCTGTCTCTCTCTCTCTCTGATGGAAGAATAAATGAGTCAGATATTTAGTTCAATGAAATTTCTTGCTACAGTATAATGAAATGATTATATGTGGAATCTAAATAAATAATTCCATAAGACTGGCTAAACTAAAATCAAAGGGTCTGTCTGATTTTTTCTCTCTGAAAATACTTTTTCTTAAATTTGATTATTATATGCTATAAAATGTCTGAATGTTTATTTTCACAATCAAAGGATAATCTGTAACATCTAACTTTTTCTAACTGTTACTAGTTTGAGTCAAAGTGTTTTCATATTTATGAATCCATGAGGAACAAACTCATAGTTTTCACATCATAATTTGATTTCTGTGCATGAGCAGCATCCTACCAGTGGTGGGCAGAAAACTAGCAATACATATTACTTTGGATTTTCTGTGTGGAAAAGAAACTAAACACAAAAGCAATGAAGAAAGAAATAAAAAATGTGGAGGGTCCCAGTATTGTGAATTGATGTACAGCACAGAATTGGTTTCAGCATTTCAAGAAAGGTGATACTAGCTTAAAAACAAGCCACAAGTGGAGTGGTTGCCTAATGTGGAATAAAGAACTTCTACTGAAGTCATGGACCATCACAGCACCCTGTGAATTTCTTGTGAAACTTGGACTTTCCCATAGCATCATTAATCAACACATCCATAAACTTTGACGGGTGTACAAGTGCTGTCAAGAAGTTATCCATGAATTGATTTCATTGCAATAACAAAAATGACTGAAAGTCTACTAAAAATTGCTCTCCAATTCCCAAGATATCCTATTTTGGCACCAAATTGTGATAGGGAATGAAAAATGAATTAATTTTTAAAATGTAGGTGTTGAGAACTAGTTATTACATCCTGACAAGCCCCCTTAATTAATTTTTAAATCCATCCAAGTGTTTCAAATTGTGTGTTTCGTGGAATTTCAAGGAAATGGCTGCATTTTGAGTATATTCCACATGGAAATGTGGTGGACACTTACCTCTTTCCATTGCAGCATGTGTATGATATTCTGAAGCATGCACTCATGCAGTGGAACAATGCTCCAAAATTCTCTACATGATTAATTAACCAATTCAATTCCAAGAATTTGAAGCCATTGAATTGTTGCCATACCCTGCGTATGGCCCAGACCTTATAACTATTATCCATTTAGTATCTATTCCAGTCCACGCCTCACTTTATGAACAGTAGGAAACTCCTTAATGTGACTGATGTTGAAAACATGTGCTGTGAATTCTTCACCTCTAAGCCGGTGGAATAGTATGAATCTGGGATTGAACTTTTGGTACATTGATGGCAACAAATTATTCAGCATGGTGGAATTTACTTCTTTAGGATAAGTTTTTTTTTGTGTGTGTCTTTACTATCTTAGTATAAATATGAAAAAACTTTTGACTCAATCTGGTGTTTAATCAGTTGTTTACTTATGGTTAAAATTGTATTGCTTACTACCACAAATGTTCCTTGACTTCTTATTAGAACTATTGCCATAGATTGTAGTGTTTTATACTTCATTCTTAACATGTGTTCCATATTATTCCTGAGAGAATCTAGAAGTGTAACTCCTTCAATACTTTTCAATAAATCTTTGTGAAACTAAGAAACCTCAGCTGTTTAAAATGAAATAAAAAATACTTTTAAAAAAATGGAAATGATACATATATGTCATTTATAAATGAAAAGCAAGCAAAACACCAATATTATTCATACTTTTTTTCATCTAAAAATAATATCATAACCTGTTTTTAATTAGACTTAAAGCTTGTATGATTCCAAAAGAAATATTGGTCCCCAAAGTGTTTTTCTATAACCCTTTTTACACATACAGTGATGGCAACACTTTTGAAAGTTTTATGTTTTTCAACTTTGCATGCTTATAGAAAATGAATTGTTTCATATAATACTAATATTTAAAATTTTTAATTTTTAAAAAGTTACATTATAAACAATATCATTGTATTATTATATTCAGTATTTAGTGTGGTATCCTTTATGCTTTATTACAGCATCACAACAATGTCTCATTGTTCTGATAAGTACTTGAAGCGCTTTGTTTGTTATCACACGGTACCAACATGCTGTTATTGCTTTTATTAACTGTCTTTTATTAGATTTATGCTTCATTCATGCCAAGATCTTTTAAATCATACCACAAATTTTGTATAGGGTTAAGTTTCGTGGCCAGCCCAACATTTGCATTACTTTAGTATTAAACCATTGTTTACATATCTTTTCTGCTTATCAAAAATATGAATCCTGTTAACAAATATCTGAATCATTATTGAGAAATGGTAACTAATATCAGTTTTGGTTCCAGAATTGTGTGTGTTTATATATTGTCTTACATTCAGCAAGCTTTCAATTACCTGTAATCAGCCTATACCATCTGCTGACATACAGGCCATATCATTAGTTAGTAGGATGCTTGACATTTGATTCATTACAATGTAGATATAACTTTTTCTTTTGTTGTATGTCACATATATTTTTGGCCATCACTTCCATATAAAGATGTTTTACTTTAATAAGACCAAATAATCTGTTTCCTTGAGTTATCAGTCCAGTCAATAAGTTCTCATACTTGCCAAATTCTTTTCTGCTGTTTTAGAGATTAAGAATTTTTTTCCCCTTGGAATTCTAGCTTTAAGTTCAAAATATGATAGCTTCTTTTTATTATTCTTGAACTCACATTAACAGCAACTGCACTCAAATTATTTCTGATGGCATTGAATAACATTCTTCTGTTAGCAATAAATAGACAGCATTTTTCTTTCAGACATCAACAGCTTTAAAAGATCTTTTCCTTCCTTCATCCGTTTTATTTCTTATTAATATTTGTTTTCTTGTAGGAATAGCAAAATTTATATATTCCAGAAGTAATCATATTTCTATGTACTTGCCTTGCAATTACTGCATATGAAACATAATTTTTGCATAAAACAATAATCCTAGTTCTTTTCTGTGGGTGCCCTATATGTTTTTTTTCCCTTCATATTTTCATTGTTCAGTTATTATTTGTAACATAAATATAATTGTAATTGATGTTATTGTAATTGACATGCAAATAACATTCCAATAAAAAGTGCCATAGACAACTGTTCAATTTGCAGAACAAACTGAATAAATTGTAAAATTGTATTTCAGAGATCAAATCCCAATTCATACTATTAGGCTTATAATTCATTGGCTTTCAAAACAATGACTATGGATACTAGTTAAATTTTGCATTCTGCTTACTATCTAAACATATTCAAATTGTGTTTCTTTTTTAAATTAAAATTTAATGTAAATTTTTTAAATATTAAAGAATATTTAAATTCCTTTTTTTTTCACTCAATTTGGCATTAAATTAACTTTTTAAGTTATTTAAAAATGTTTGCATTGTATAATGTAACTCATTTTTTATAAGCATGTTCAGTTGAAAAATATAAAGGTTTCAAAAAAAAGCCCCAATTTTGACCACCATAGTAATATATTGAAAGTAAAGAGTACATAATGCTGTATGTAATATACATTCTAAATTAGTGATCATTTTGTTATTTCAGCTATACGAATTGAATTAAATAGAAGGTAATACATTTCCATTTCTGTGTGGGAAAGCAAGAGCCTTTTTTTTTACTGAAGTTTGAAGAACTGGTCTTTACGTGTGAGTTTGCCTTTCGTAATGGGTTTCATACTGTACATAAGTGTGGACTACTTTTGCCTTCTGAGAACTTTTTTGGGAACTTTTTTCAAAGAATAACTTGTTCGCGTTTGTACTTTTTCTATAGAAAGCAAATTCAAAAGAGGTTTTTTTTATTTAGTTTTTTCCTCCCTTAAAATAGTAATTTCATGAGAAAACTACATTTACTGATATGTTTGGAAATTTTCTTTATGCAAAGTCAAAAATATGCATAAATAGTTTGCAAAAATTGATCATGTATTAAAACGTGTGTTCAGTTTGACTCTTCAAAAGTACTTTTTAATTATAAAAATGGATTTACAAGCTTGGATAGCTAGTCATAATTTACAAACTATTTGTAATTCTGTAGATGAAGTGATTTTTTTTTTCCATTTTTTTAAATTAATTGTCAAGTAGATGAATTTGTATTTTTATAGAAATGAGGAAATTTATAATTTCACCAGTATAAAGACATGTTTTTATGGTGCTGACTTCAATGAGCTGTTAGTTCTATTAGGGTATATTCTTTTCTAAAATGTTTTTAGTCTTTGTGCTATTAAGAATTTTTTTTAAAAAAACTAAGAAAAACATTTATTGAATTACTGGTGTAGTTGAATTAGTTATTTAGATTCAATCTTTTAGATAGTTTGGAATATTATTTTTCTTATATATAAGTATTAATAAGAAATTTTTTTATCTCTTCTTGCATCGAACTTACTCATAAATAAACTATAGAAATATTTGAAAAGATAGCTTTAAATCTTTGTTGTACATTTTTTGTCATAAATTACGCATTTCCAATTATTTTATTATGTTAATTTGATGGCTGTTGATTTTTTTACCAAATTTTACTATTTATTATACACTATAAAAGATTTTATTATCATATTGTAACTGAATTACTACATACATGTAGCAAAAATTAAAGTTACATTTAATACTTAGGTTTTAAAAAATAATCAAATTTGATAGTATTTCTTACATTTGACTTAGTATAAAGATAAATTTTCACCACTATATCAGCTGAAATTATTATTTTAATTTTCTTAATCAGTGCCTTTATTTTGGCACATGCTATGTGATGCTCTTCCATGCAATAATTGCATTTGCGTAGCTCGATTAAAAGTAATGATACCTGAGTGTTTATAACTTAAATGTTTTGATAATTAAAATGCTGGTTCTGACTCTTCAAATTGTATAACTCTGAGAATATGGTGATTTTTATGTGTATATCCTGATATACTGCTACTTACTGAGTAACAAAATTTCTGTGTGTTTACTTGAGCTTTTTATAATATGAATGTGAATGTAGTGTTTTTAATATGTTTTCACAGTGATGTAAAATCATTCTTAAGGAAATCTTGCCTTTTTAATATTATATACAAATACTGTTGTTTTCTCTTGAACGAAACATAACAATGCTGTAACTTTCAAAGCACTGTAAAATTACATGTTGCAAATCCAATTCAGTAATTATTGGAAATTGTCTTTGGTAGAGATTGATTATTTGCTATAATTTACTTCAGGGATTATTTTATAACTAAAATGTAATTTGATGATTCTCTAATAATTTCATTTTTAAAAACTTTCCAAAGGTATTTTTGTTTTGTATCTTTCATGTAGTCCTTCAAAATACTGAAGGAATTGTAAATATTTAAATAGTTCAATTCTGCCTTCAGAAATGATAACCATGTCATGAAGTTGTCACCCTAAATCACTGAAAAATTAGAATTTTCTTCTTTAAATTGAATTTGTTTTGATTTTCGTTATTTCTCATTCAGTTCAGGACAACAATATTTTACATATTTCAAACTATTTCATTTAAAGAGTGTGACTCTATTTATATAATAAAGTCTTTGAATGGGTATTTTTGTAATTTTAAAATAATTTTTAAATTAAAGTTTGTTTCTAGAGTAAAAAAAATTTTGAAAGATGAATTGGTGCTGAAAAATTTTAAAAAGTCAGCGATTTTTTTTTTTTTTAATATGAAAGTACGTATTTGAAAAAAGAATTTCAGTTTTAATATTCTGTGAAAATAGTCCATAATTCTTTGATTAATGTGTTATTTAACTTCTAGTGTTCCTGAAAATAAATAATGTACATGCATGCTTTCAATGTATAATCATTATTCCTCAACATTTTTTTACATCTGAACATATCATTGTTTATGAATTCATACCAAAGATGAGGTTTGAGTTTGCATTTTTTTATTCAGTTGTCTAAAATTCATTTTTTGAAATTTTGTAAGTTTATTCCAATGTTTGTTGTAATCAACAAATGAATAATGTTTCTATAGTGATGGAATAAAATGCTAAATATTTTATTGTGAAAATACTCAACTATTTCAGTGAAAATTATTTATTTTCATTATTGCTGATTGGTGTAAGCTGAGTGTTATGCCTGCATATATTAATTAAAGTGAGAATGTTTTGATTTTTTTTAATTAATTGATTTCATCGTATATGTCATTTAAACTTTTATTTTTTATGCTGAAAATATTGCAATTTTAGAAAATTATGACAGTATTCATTGTTTAAGATATTTATTGTTTATGTAAGTTATACATCAATTTTATGAAACAGATATTGTAAATTAAATGAAATCATAAGAATTACTATTGAATATAGATTTATATTCAATAGTAATTCTTACTATTATATAATAATTATAAATATAGGTTTATATTTTTTTTTCTTTGCATTTAATGCTTTTTATCCTTTTTCTCTATTTCTTTTTCCATCTAAGCCTTTAACAAATGTACATTTTTATATACAACTTATTTTATGAATAAAAAAAATTGTTGTAAAAGGAGATTCAGTTTTATATTTTATTTATGGCAATGATTTATGACATATTTATTGATTTTTAAGTGTTTGTGAACTGTCAAGGAAATCTGCTGTTCTTCAAAAAAAGAATTTAGTTGAATTGAGGCCTTAATTTTTTTAAAAAATTAGATATAACTTAATTTTAATACATATCTACAAAAAAAAAACGTATATTCCAGCTTTTTCTTTATTTGGATTTTATCCTTGTGCATCTTTATCAGAATTATAAAATTTATGTTGCTGGAATACCTTTATCGGAAAAAAAAATTTCGTACTTTTCTCAAAATTTGATATTAATATTTTCTGTTTGTTTATAAATTAAAAATTTCTCAAAATATTTAGAAACTTGAGTGTTATTATTCTTAATTGAATTTACTTTTAAATTTTTTTTTCTTTATATTTTCTAAAAATGTTAATAAATTTCCAAATTTAATTATTTTTAAAGCAAATTAAAGTCTATTAAGCATATTTGATGTTTATAAATGAGCGAGAAAAGCTTGCAATGCTTGAAATGTATGTACTAGTAATTGCTATAAATATGAGTCTCATTCATTGTACAGTGATTTTAGCTAACTGAATCTATATAGATTATAAAGACAAATTCCATTACTTTATTCAAATACTTTTAGCCATTTATTAGAATTTCTGTATGCACTGTCTTGTAGTGTCAAAAGAACTGAAAATGGCAAATTTATGAAAATGTCTTGACAAACAAACTGTTAAAAATGTAATAACTGTATGTATATATATATATATATTGCTATAACATGTTGCTTTTGATTTTTTCCCTTTATATTTCTAAAAAAAAATATCTAATAACAATTTACTTCAATCATACTGGTAAGCTTCATTTTTGAAATCTTTTTTGCATTTATATTGATTTTTTTAGTTTTATGATATATATTTATGTATTTTAATGTTATTAAGTAAAAAAATATTTTAAATTGATATTAAAATTTTAAATCTAATTTCATGCAGTTGCCTCTGAGAAATCACATAAAATTGAATTTTCAAAGTAAGCAAAAACCCTTTCAGTTCATATTATTACTCACAACAATATAAGGGTATTTATGTATTGCAAACATTATTTCATGCAAGCAAAATTTCAGTTTCAAAGTGCAAATTTGAATTTTTTATTTTAATTTAATACTTTAATAAAACATTTTGAAAAATGAGTAATAAAACAGTGTAGAATGTCAAAATTCTATTAATTTATATTGAATATAAATAATATATAAAATAATAAAATCTGACTGTGTATCCATTATTTTTCATTAATATCATTACTAACTTTCTTTCAGTTATAGCATTTCAGTAAATTTATATGATTTGCTTTTTTAACTGTATGACTTATTTTTTTAAACAAGTTTTCCATTTGCTTTCTCTGTATTTCTAATAAGTGTTTCATTCACTTGAACATTTCATTCTTAAAATTTTTTATAAATATAATTAATATTTTAAAATGTATATTATCTCTTCGTTTTAATTCCTTTATCACTAAAAAAGATATCACACAACTTTGGAAATCAATAAAATTTGAATATCTGTCTAGGAACAATTAATGATGTAATTTATGTCATTATTTTTAAGGGGGAAAAGGTTTTGGCATTTTGGACCGCACTTTAAAAAATTGCATCAGATTCAGTTAATAGTACTGTTATAGAGATAATTTGCAGTTTGTATGAGCCAAAAAAGATCGTAAAAGTCATAAATCTATAGTAAAGGATGTAGATTAAGTAAAAGTAATAAATGTAACTATCAATACTTCTAAGGAAAACTTATAAGTTACAAGTATATATTTCAAAGTTATGTTATAACTGAACAATATAACTTTGAAATGTATACTTAAATATACTTTGAAATGTAATTAGAATTTTTGCTTGAAGTTTTATTTTTGAAGAAAAAGATAATTTTTACTTTAATAAATGTACTATACTGAATTAAATATTGATGAATATTATATTTTAAAAAGTGGTACATCAAAAAATATGCAATTCTTTAAAAAACTGAAATATTAAAATAACGAAAATTAAGCTGTGAAATGTTTAACTTTAGGGATATTTCAATAGCCAAAAAGAAAGAAAGAAATCTCCCCATCAATATTGATGTTTTAAATTAATCAATTTATATACTGATTGAGGATATAAATACAGGGAACCTACAAAATTCGATGTTCCATAGTGGTACTTTGATTATTGATAGTATCTGTGCTGGGTTTTTTTTCATACATATAATAAATATTTCATTTTATAAAGGGAAGGAAAATTTCTATTAATCCAAGAGAGCATCTGCTATTTATAAATACATACATTTACCTGACTCTGTGATGGCCAAAAAAAAAAAAGTTTGCATAAAACTAAGGCTATTTTAAAGTGTTATATATAATGAAATTGAAGCTTGCTTATGGATATAATTATTGTTTGAAAAATGTACCACATAATTCTTGTTTGCTCATTTTTTTTTGTTACTTTGCTTTTTGGAAGTATTTTTTTGTTAATTTTGTATTTTTATATATAATGGTATCTAGTCAATGTGATATTATGATTGTTGAAATTCTAATTATTTAATTTGTTTTAAAAAGGGTTTAATCAAAAATTCCTTTTTTTAATGAAAAATGAGATTAGCTTTTGTTCTTTCTTTTTCTTTGAGGAAATGTGTTTTTAGAGTAGTATCTGTAAATGTGTGTGCATTATCTTTGATTGTGCAAAATCATATCATTAACTATGCAAATGAATACAGCCTCTATTCATGCTCAAAGTGGAGAGTGAATACAATTGAGGTAAAAATGTGTCGTCTTTCTGAAAGCTCCTATTTATAGTGCGAAAAATGTTCATCATGTGTGTATAGTTTTCAGTTTTTTTTCACTTTGATGTAAAATTAAAGAGTATTAAACTGAAAAATAAAGTATGATTATTCAAAAGTGTGAACAGTGTATGTGCTTTATTTCTCTCAAAAAACATACTTCGAGAAAATGTAAATGGACCTTTGATTTTTTTTTTTTTTTAAATTGAAAATTAAAGTTCTCCCCATTAACTGAGGACTTTTCCATGGCTCCCGTTTTTATAATATTCTGATCAATCTTTTTACAGATAACGTCAAGAGTTTCCTGTTAAGTGACAACATTAATACATTTTTTTCCTTTTTATTTTATATATATATTGTGAGATAAACATGTTGTAGAGTTCCAGCTTACAACAGAATACTCTGAATGAGATAAATTTAAAACATGAGAAAGAAATGTCAAATGGTGCTTGCATACCTAAAATCAAGCCAATAAAGAAGTGCTGGAGCAGAATAGGAATCTTTTTCTGAAACCAAAACATTCCAATCTCCCTATTGTAAAGTGCAGATGGTGACTTTCATCACAAAAGAGAGATGAACAAAGGGTTATCTTTGAGATGCACCCTTTGAATGTTTGGGGCTAAGAAAGGGTCATCCATTTTATTACTTTTTATTTATCTTTTAGTATATTTGAATGTTTGGATTTGATATGAATCACCATTTATCGTAGAAATGAAATGTTGCAGCTCATTTTTTTTAAAATAAGATTATTTTCAACCTCTTGCAGTATGTATAATTAGTTGTATGTTCAACCATTTATTACTGTTAAAATATTTAAAAAAAAATTGGGAAAACTCAATAACTATGGTGAAACAAAAATATCAAATTACTTTTAATTGGTAATTAAAAAAAAAGTACAAAGGACAAGGAAATTTTATTTGTTGTAAAAAATAATTTATAAATATTTTATCTATATTTGTTTTAGTTAAAAAAAAGAATTTTTTTTATAATGACAATTTTTCCCCCATTTAAAGCTAGCATTAATAGCTTTAAATAATTCATTAAACTTCTTCGTAAAGTATCGAAAACGAAATGAAAAAGAAAGGTTTTCCCGTAAAGAATATATTTATTAAGGAAAAAATGCATTTCATTTTTAAAGAATTAGGAAAAATTAGCATTAAATTAATTTCGATCCTTTTCTACAAATTCGTGATTTCTGATAAAAATTGGACTTTTCATTGTGTGTGTGTGGAGTGCACATGTTAATTCTCTATTATTCCAAAACCTCTACATTTTTGTCAATTGTATTTAAATTTCTTTTATGTGAATTCTTGAATTTTTATATAGAAGCTAAATTTAATTTTTAAAGAAATAATATATTGAGAAATATACAGGAACCCCCCTGAAAAAAACATACTTATAATTTTGTTAACATATTTGTTACAAAATTATAAGTATGTTAGTAAGAAATTATTGTAAAAGAATATTAATACAGCATGCTCTAAATTTTATGACCTGGAGATTTTTAGCATTCTTTGCATTGTACAATCAAACGGAAGTTTTTTTTTTTTTTTTTTTTTTTTTTTAATTCTCATTTCTGAATTTACCTAAAAAAATCTTCTTGGAAGGAAAAAATATTTCATTAACCTTGATAAAAAAAAAATGGTAATTTTCTGAAAAGAAACAGATCATTTTCAAGCAAATATAAAAGAATTATTATTCGTTTAATTCGTAGAGAAACTGAACAATTTTACTATCTTAAAACTGGAGATATTAAAAATACATAGCAACGAGGACAAACCATTTTCGTTCTTTCATTGATTTTAATATTTTTTTTTTTCTGGCAAACGATAAACAAATCGGCTTCTTCAGGAGCCAGCAATTCGCCTCCTGCTAAGTCAAGCGTTTGTCCGGGTGAAAGACTTCATTATTGGTCGTCTGCCTTTTTTGTCATGCGCAGAAAACACGCGAGCATTCTTCATCGCTGGGGATCATCGACCCTGGGGAAAGGAGGAGTGACCCTTTCGGTCCCAGTTCCTAATTACCTTCTCTTGCGGACGAGACAAATTGTGTTGAATAGAAATATGAAACCCAAGTACTGCTTCTCAAAAATGCTGTTGAGGCAACTTTTTTTCCCCCTCATAGTCATGAGGTAATTGAGACCGTCAATAAACGCGATATTATATTGCGGTTCGGATGCTTTAAGCTTCAAATTGGATTGTTTAAGTAATTCGCTTATGAAATGTGTCTATTTAATATCGACTCTTTCAAGTTGTAATTGTCATTTTTCAAGTGTCGCGAAATTTTATTTTTTTATGTGATTAATAATTGAAAAGCATTTCATTGAAGTAAGAAAAAAAAAAAAAACTGGAAAATGATTTTATTTCTTATGGACAAAATGAAAGGGAGATAGAAAAAAAAAAGATAAAGATTCCAAAAAATATATGATTTGCAGGTAGTGAGTTATAATATTCCCTGGTAATTATTACCGTAAAAGATTACTGTACTATTATATGAGATATATATATAAACACAACTAGAAAATTTCACAAACGTTTTTCAATCTAAGAATATTTAAAATTAAAGCGAAACAATAAAGAGGGGGGAAAAACTAAATATTTAAGGAAATCACTAATAATCAAATTAATATTTATACAATTCAAATAAAAATTTACTTAAATAAGTAAACATTCTAAAATATAAAACGCAAAATTTCGAAACAAATAATTAAAGAACCAAACATTTAAAGTAAAAGAAAAGCAAAATTTAGAAAAACGGAAATAATGTTATTAGCACTGTTCCGTATTTTGAAATGGAATAATGTGCGTGTGTTCCGGTAATTACTGATCAAACCATCACACTTCAGTGAATTACATTAATAAAAAAAATATGGTAGCCTACTAAAAAAATCAGATATCTTTACGCTAATTAACATTTATTTTGATGAACCAGTTATATAAATTGGGTAAAATCATGGAAATCAATACAAAGACTAGAAACTTTCATGTTGAAGGAGCTCGTTACCAGAGGCAAAAGTTTTATAACCAGAATAAATCTTTAAAAAAAAATGTTTGCACATGCTAAAATGAAATTGGTGAAGCCAATTTCAATTTTTTTAAATTATTTTATTTTAATGCAACGAAAAATAATTCTATGGGAACAATGCTGTACATTTCAAGGATGCATCCGTAGCAGATAAAATCTGATGAGTAGGAGTAGTTAAAATATACCGGTTCTGGGCCAGAGGAGCGCGCGAGAAAGGGGGTGGAAATTTCACCCCCTACTTACCGATATGGGGATAGTACCCCTTATCTTCGCTGAGACTCCTCATACCCACACACCTTGATTTTTGTTGATATAGCACTCACATACTGATAAGAAAAGGAATATCGGAATTACGAGTTAATTTTTTACCGATAAGCAAATTGTGTTTTTGTGCAAGATAAATTAATTTTTTTATTCAAATTAAATTAGAGGGAAGGAAAATAATTTGAATTATTATTATTATTATTTTTACACAAGGGAAATTAAATAGAATACACTTTGAAGAGATGATTTGAAAGTTCTTTCGTGCAAAGTTGTTGACTTAGATAATAATATTTAAATTTTTTTTCCATTTTAATAAAATTAATTTAATTAATCAAATTTCCGTTTTAATTAAAAGAATTAATGTATTTTAATCTGAATTAATTAGAAGTAATTTTTTCGATTTTTTTCGCATAAGATTGTTGAATTGCATAATAATATTAAATACCTTTTTCTTTTTATGAATTGAATTAATGTGATTTGAATAAAAATTATTTGGAAGAAAATGTTTTCTTATTCTGTCTTACGCAATTTTACCTAAACTTCAAAAAGTATTATTTAAAGTATAAGTAATTTCAAAATATAGATAATCAATTTTTACAATTATAGAGAATCATATTTGAGATTACTATTACAATTATGCATAATGCAAAATTTTGAAATGGTGTATTGTTTCCAACAAGTGGTGTTTGATGGTGTGATAAATCATTTTATTGTCCTAAAAACTTTCAATTACTTATTCACTGCTATTTATATATATATATATATAAAATTCTCGTACTTAAAAGGTTATTGTGTGTTTTTTTAAATCGATTTAAGGTTTTGAAATTTTGCTGATTGTTTTGTATATCTTTGATTATGTTATGCATGGAGTTAGGGTTTAAATTAATAGTTCTTGCTTTTTTACTTCTACAAAATTAAATACAGTGTTTATTATTTACTATTTGCCTTAATATCTTACAGAAAAAAAGTAAAACTGTAAGTAACACTAGTGCGGTAAAACCCATTTATAGGACTGTGAGAAAGACCGCAAATAAAATTTCGAAAAAAAATTGTTTAGAACATATACAAATTGTAAAAGTCGTAGAAATTTTAAGATATTGATATATTTTGAAAAAAAAAATTAGGTAAATGTTCTCAAAAAAGGCATAAGTGAGCTTAGAATATGTTGAATATTAACTTTTTCATATAAATATATAATTAGAAGCAATTACTCCTAATGTACTGTATCCCGTTAATTGCTTTTAGCAACAAAAAGTGCTGAAGTAAATTTGCATTATTATTTACTGGGAAACTAATTTATTTTTAAGATTTTTGGTTTGTATTCCTTAAGCCACTGAATGTTCGAATGTTGAATTAGTAGCATCCACCCTCTTTTATGGAATAAGGTATTTTAAATGATGAAACGCAAACTAAATACAAGCTTAAGTAAACAAAAGTAATTTATGTTTCGTATGCTGCCTCCAAATATCATATTATTTCTTAAAGCCTTCATGTCTGAAATTCCATTTTATTTAACTCCAATACGCAAAAACACTTCGATTTATTTTTTTATTCTATACCTTTCTACTCAATAAGCGTAAACAATTATGCAAATTTAAAAATAAATTAGACAATTATGCAAGCTTCATTTGAATTTGGTATTTTAATTTATTATTTCATTCACTTTTGTAATGTAATTTTGTTAATATTTCTGATAACCATTTTTCAAAAACGCTATTGAATTTGCTTCAGGAATATTAATTGAATTCTCGTAAATTTGATTAAACATTTTTGAAAGTTCTTAACAGCTAAATTATTAAAATTGTGAAAAAAAAAAGGAAAACTAAGCATTCAAATCCTAGAGTTTTTATTTATTTATTTTTTTATTATTATTATTTTTATTTAGTTACTTGTTTGTACAGTTAAGCAAGTAAGAAAAAAATATTGTACTTAATTTTTGATTGATGAGTTTTGAATCTCGAGCTACTCTTACATATTACACTTTCAATCATTTATTCGTTTTTTTCTCATTGCAAGTTCCGATTCAAAAAGCAAAGTATTCAATTGATAGCTGATATATGTGAAGAAACAATCAAAATAAAAGTTTGAAAAAAGAAAGGAAGTTTTAATTCAAAACTAAATAAAAATATTTTTAACTCAGCGATTTCCTTTCCATCGTCGTTAACTTCCTTTTCATATTCACTCAGAAGCATAAACAGTCGCAAAGCTAATTTAGTTATATTACTTTTGTTTTGTAGTTTATTATTTTTTGTTTTGCAGTTATATTATTTTTAATTTGCAGTTATATTGGTATACCATATAAATATAAAAACAAGAAAACCCATAAATTTATCAGAAATATAGAAGTTGTTCACGCAACGAGAATGTTCTCTTTTTTTTGTTCAGATGATCAGCTACTTCGAGCAATTCCTCAAACATTGTTACATATTTTTGGCTTTGAATTCGGTTTTAGAAAATCTGTACGTTTCACCGTCATTATCGTTAGATGCAATTTGTCTGGGAACGGCCCATTTTTTACCATTGATTGTTAACTTAGAGAGCTCCTTTGGTAAATATTGGATTTTGTTTTCCAAGCTGGCAAAAATATTGGGTGTTGAAAAAGTATTCGATATCCCAAAAACAATCCTTCTCGTTCGAATTCCATTTTAATGTGTTCGGATTTTACGGATTCCATGTGGTTGGCTCTCGCAACAACAAAATGGTTACAATCGAATCTAACAGAACGCTGTAAATGTTTAAATACGTCAATTACTTCGCGTCGTTTCACGTTTCGTACGATTTTCTCATGAAAATTTTAAAGAACAATAAATAGACTGATATTGCGGACCATCATACCTAAAAAAAAAATCGCGCGTTATTTTCAGCGACACATATCACTAATAAATGGCCTACGTCATTTTCAAACATTCATATCTTACTCACGTGTTCTCACATCTTCCTATATGTTTACCCATAATAAGGAATGTTAACATATCTTCAGGATTCTAAGATAAGATAGCTTGTGTTGTCATAACAGTGAGTAAAACTTCAACATTTCTCACATTAATAACTAATTGATTATATAAAACTAAAAATTAATACATAATAATAAGTGTACATTTAAAAAGAATCTATATAATTTATATAAACAGCAAAATATTAAGATATAGTAAGGCAAAGCGAAAAAAAACTTATAGAAAATAATATAATCATTACATAAGGCTTTTCTTAAATGATAAAATATAGAGTAATTATCTTCTCTTAAGAAAGGAAAAGGTAACGCTAATTTTACTATTCTTGTTCAAAGTTTAAATCAATTTTTCTGTACATCAGGAAAAATATAGAAAGAAATTTTGGAAATATATCGAGTAGAAGTTTATTAGTTTCATAGAATGCAGCCAAGTTCAATGGGTAAGAACATGATTTAAAATTATTTTTCTATTCATACAAAATTGCTTAGAAATTCTATTTTGATATTCAAAATCAGCAATATTATAAGTAATTTTTAAATAAACTTACTATTTATCAATGTAATTATTTCATAATTAAGATGTTTTATATTAAACAAAATAATCTAATTTATTCAGAATACATTAATTCAGTTAATGCATTTAATTAAACTAAATGTTATCTAATCCTGCTACTTTGAGTGTAAGAAAAGAAATCTAGTATTAAAGTTTGTTTAAATTTATTCATATTATATAAATAACAATAATTGTTATTTATGTAAAAAATTTTACTTCATCTCGTGTATAAACAAAACTTGCTTATGCATATGTAGATAACATTCCAGTAAGATTAAAATATGTCGGGCCAAGCTTAAGGCAAAATGAACTGTAAAAATATGCATTGCATAGTATCATAAAGCCGATACATAGAAAAACATAGATAACAGATATTTCACAGGGTTTCTTTGTTCGGGTTTCACAAAAAAATTATTGTTAGAAAAACAATCTAACTTGATAGTCAGCTGTATTAACATTATAAGAATTAAATTTATCATTTCACAAAAATACTAGAATTTGATGTTTTCATATAGAATCCAGTTATTGCATAGTTAGCTCAAGTGATAAAAAAATTACGAAAAGAAAAATTCACATCATCATATTCGTAATCTATAGCATGAACTAGTTATTTTCATATAAGTTTTGGAGGGTTCATTATAAATGTTGAAAATTTTAATAAGTGCAAAAAGAAATGATTGTGTAAAATAATATAGTCTGTCTTAGATTGTTAAATTTATTTTAAATTCAGAAAATGTATTGACTTCTTTTCCTTATTGTAATAATGTTGCTTTTAAATCTTATAGAACAAATAACAGAAGAGCGGAAATTATGCAAATCATTTTTAAAAAAAATAAAAAGCATATATCAGAAAAATATAATAAATCTAAACAAAAAAATACTCCGATATTTAAAAAATTGTAAAACAAAGTTAGAAAAAAAATCTCATACAAAATAGTGTATTCATTACAGAGTTCTCTAAAATGACCAAATAATAAAGTAATTATGATCACGTAAGATGGTAAAAGTACATTGTGAATTCCAAAATTTTTGTGTTAAAAACAGTTTCTTTTAAGTTGTAAAAACGATTCGGAACCTGACATTTTATCAAATCAGATTTCTGTACACCAGGAAATATAGAAAGTAATGTTTCGAATTAGTTTAGTACAAGATATTTATTGTAAGTTTCAAAGAATATAATCAAAACCCATTGGTTAAAAAAAAAACTGTTAAATTTATTTTACCTATTCATATAAAATTTATTTGGAAAAGAATTCTTGTGGAAATCCATTCAAGACCCGCCATGTAGCAGGGTAATGCTCATTAAATCTATCTAGACTTCAATTCCTACCGTTGGTGGGATTTGGAGATAGAGGCGCCAGCTCAGGTGTCCTTGTCACTCGACCGAGGTTTGAAATAACGATGTTCCTCGCCAATAGCCTATGTGTTGCTTCTAAGTTCGAGGTTATTAAACAATCAATCAAAAATAAATTTGAAAAATATTTCATTTTTTGAAAATTTTTCGAAAAAAATTAGTGAATAAATTTAAAGAAAATTCAAAACGGGCCGCAATACCTAAAAATGACTTTTCGGATGCAGGCAAATCCGAACTTACAAAAATCCAGACTTGTGCAGGACTCCAAACTATGATGCGGCAATTTTTGTACTGTGCTTTAGTTTCACAAATTGGTAAGCTTATTCTTAAATTAAAAATAAATTAATTGATAAAATAAAATAATAATTAATCTGAGGTCTGTTATTAAAAAATTAGTCTTAAATTTTGCACAGTCAGTTACCATCTGTAGGTTTCTGACGTCGTTATCGTTGCTAAGGATCTGAGTCATTAAAATTCAATTCAGATCAATCAAGCAATAGTTTATCCAGAAAAATCTACTGGATTTATTTCGTCCTTAAATAATCCAAAGTTCAACTCGCGTGAAAGTGAAGCAGAAACCCTCATGCGTCCGCACCTAAAGTTAATTTTACAAAATTCTACTTATCTCTTACATCTGACCAAACTTATCCGAGTCAGTGCTAAATTTATAAACATTACGGGATATAACTATTACCTCACATACTGTGCTAATGTACGCAAACTTTTCCAGAGCTGGCTTCCTTTGTCACGAATGGTTTTCGAGGAAATATTATTAAGTGATTCTGTAGTAATTCCTCTTGAAAATTTCGAACGAATCTTTATCCTCAAGTTCTTTTTCTGGGAATATGTCCAACTACTTTTCAGAATCCCGGTCGAGCTGATTATGCGGGTAGTAATGACCTAGCAATGTTAAACATGATTTACAAGATGTCCTAAAGCAGTGGTTGCCACGGACGGATGGTCCGGGAGAAAATTTTGGTGGACCATGGAGAAATTTAGATATTATGCGCAATTTCTATGTTTTTATATGCTTTGAGCGATTTTCGTTTTTTTATATGTTTTGATAGGTGTTCACGTCACCCATACATGAAAAACGAACATCTGGTTCCTCCATTAGGCTATGTGACATAATTCCTTGATTATTTAGCCCTACAGTCATCTTAAAGTTCAGAACTCCAACTGAAGACAAGACAACATACTTTTTTATATATCAACACAGAACATGCAAGATCGCTCTCTCTTTCGAATCCTTCTTAATTCAGTTAATCCTAGCTCATAATTAAGCAATAAAGCCTTAGCTTACCAAATCACTCGTTCCTGCTCAGACAGTTCTGGTTTAAAACAGGTTCAACTCCCCTTACTCTAACCAAGAGTTGCTTCTAACCACTTTTACAACAGACGACAACTTATGATGATTCAATACAATTTACAAATATCTACCAGCTTAACGTTATCCTCTATGTTTTTATTCGCGTTTCCTCCAAATCTATTTTGCTTGTATATCACTATCTCTAATTCAATTCATTGTGCTTCTCATCTTCATCTAATTTACCTAACCCCGTTTCATTTTGGTTGGCAAGGAGTTGTTATTTTATGCAATTCAAATTATTAGACAATCTCCGAGGTTGGAGAAGAGAAAATCGCGAATAGCCCTACGTCACAAGATTTATCAAATTCACATGTTTCCTAATATATTCTCTAATATAATTTATAAGCGACGCATAATATATATATTTAATATATATTGAGCCTGCCAGACATAATACAATCCTCTTTCTCTTCTTTTAAATAAAAAATTACAAATATCATACACTTCCAATTTTTTTAGTACTAAACACAAATGCATTCTATATCAATAAAACACTTTTTTTTTACGAATATTTTATCGATGTTCGTCTTTTTAAATAAACTCGAGCACAAACGTACGTTAGTGATGCGAGTGGTTCAGAATTGTGAATTTATGGTGGACCAACGACCTCAGTTCTGAAGAACTTGAAAAGATGAACTAAGGATGATATTATCAGTGAAAATATTTCAATTTGTTCTACATACGTTATCTTTTCTCTTTGATATTACTACTGAAGAAGTAAGAAAAACTTTGCTGTTATACAGAAAAACTTATGATGATTCATGCAGTCGAAACGCAACTTTGCTAAATGCTGAAGGAGTATTTATTTTCATTATTGGAGATTTCAGCCAACACATCTCAGAATTTGCTAAGAATATCAAAAACTCTTTAATCCAAAGAATTAGTGAAAGACGCTATGCTGTTTTAATTGGATTCATGCAATATCTAAATTTTAAGAGAAAATATGATGTTGCTGCTGTTACTGTTGATCTTTCACGTTAATCAAATAAAACATCTATGATACAAGAAGCTAAAATATAATTATGGCAATATTTCTTCTTCTTCTTTTTTTTTTTTTTTTTTTTTTTTTGCGAGGAAGACGAATCGCTGCCCAACTGTTCGCATTCAGAAAAGTGGAGTTTAGAAATTTTGGAAGAGCAATCTTTGACGTAGGACGAAAAATTAGACAAACGATCCACTCAAAGACAAAGGCCCTACGATGGTCACCTAGTAAGAGTTCTAGCTAGAGCTCCAAATGTAGTTATTTGATTCACACACACAACAGTAAATCGATCGACAAAGTAAAACTGGGTGAGACTTAGAAAAAAAATTTCTTTTACATCAGCTGAAGCTGAGAAGGCATTTCCTGTTGCCGGGTAGTTCATAACAAATCGAAAAACTAGGATAAGTGATAAAGGCATAGTTTGTTTATGTTTCTTGAATCATGCTTAAAAAACGAAAATAATTAATATATTTTATTTGTATTGTGTAGCTTGATGTAGAAAGGTGTATATGTTTTGGAATTTATGAATATCCTTACTTTGAGTAATTATTATTGACATCAATTAAAAATAATTTATTTTTAGATTATTTTTTTTTTTCAAATTTTGATCATAATTTGAAAAAAAACCTCTTTTGCCACGTATAAGTGTCGGTTCTTAAATTTTTTTTATACAAATATTATTAGTTTTCCCCTTATTAAACTGAGAATTTTCCCTCTTTTAATTCTGAATACACATTAAACTAATTTTGATCTTTTACGAAGTAAGAATAATTGAACATAGTGCAGTAATGCTTCGATAATTGGATTCGAAAGCATATCTCCAAGAATTATCTCAAAGGAAACCAGAATGAAGAATAATGGAGAGATGATTCATACACTAAGAAAGAAATCAAAAAGTTTGTTACAGAAAAGCTGTAATTTAAAGTTGCATGGCAACCAAGCTAATTTTTCGGATGAATCTCTAATCTGATTTCATGCTATCCCTCTACTTTCTTCTACTGACCGTGCAACTTTTATTACGAATATACCACGAAAAGACAACTGCATAGAATACTGCTTACGAGTGCTGTATCAGGGGAAGGGAGATTCCCTCTTTTTTGAAAAATAAATAAATAAATTTTTTTATTTCATTTTGGATGTCTAAAAGTAGGAATTGTAAACAAAAAACTAAACAAACTAATTATCTTTCTTATTTTTTTTTTTATTATTATTATTTCTTTAGTTATTAAAACATTTATTTAGAGGAAATATGCTCAAAATACAGAGCCATGCATCGCTGCACGGTTGTTTGACTATGAGAAATTTATTTGATATTGTTTATCTTTCTTTCCATAAAATAATTAATTATTTTTGTTTTATTCACCGAATTAAATGCTAAGCACAAGCAATCTGTAAATAATATTATGCCTTTGATGATAGTTATACAGAAGACCCCTTTAATTAACATTTTACCATAGCTCCTTTTTTAGGAGATTCAGAATAATCTTTTTTCAGATGGCATCAAAATGTCCTGTTACGTGCAGACATGGATACATTTCTCATCTTTCTATTTTGTATATTGTGGGACAAACATGTTACGGAGTACCAATTTGTAATAGCTAACTTATGCTGAGATAAATTAGAAACGTGAGGGGGAAAAAATAAGTCAAATGATACTTGCGATCCTAAAAACAAGCGAGAAAGAAGCGCAGGGCAAAGTAGGAATCTTTTACGTCACCAGAACCTGCAAATTCTCTAATCGTAAAGAGCAGGCGGTGACTTTCGTCACAAAAAGAGATAGGAAAAAAAATCCCGACGAAGTGGAGATGAACAAAAGATTATTTTTGAGAAGTATCCTTTGAAAGTTTGAGACTAAGAAAGTTCGACCCTTTTTACTTATCTTTTGTTGGATATGAATCTCCCTTTTTCGGAAAATGAAAGGTACCAGCTTGAATTTTTGTTGTAAGATATTACTCCATTTTGTATTGATCGAATTTTAAGACTTATAAAGATTTTTCTTGTATAAATGAATTCCGTTATTAAAAATAATGAAGAAAAAAAGCAAATGCAATGCTGGAAATTCATATCGATGTTGGAGCTTATATTATTGCTCAATTCTTATTAATACTGTAGCTCTCAGTTTAGTAACCATGGACCCGATTACAGCGAGTTCACAGGGAACGAACTGTAAAGTATAGTAATATTCAAAATTGTGAACTGAACCAAAGTAAAGTTGGAATGAATTACCAGTTTTTATTTTTCTGTCCAATTTCGTTTTGAAAATGTCAAAAATTTACTATTTTGTAAATAAATTTATTGTGCCTTCTCCCCTAATACTCTCCAGAACCCCGTTTTTCTTTTTTTCCCCCACTTCTAATACCGAATTGCCACTACTAATAGCATACAAATATTCTGGTTGCCGCGGTAGCCTGGGGTCATGGTCGCGACCGACGTTGTTTTTTCTAGTCGTGGATTAGAGCCACAATGCCACTTAAGACCCGCCGAGCAGCAGAGCTGATGCACGTTAAATCTAGTCGAGTTTTTAAATCCTTCCTAGGGCGTGGTGAGGAAGTTTGGAGATGGAGGTGCCTGTGTTCAGATGACGACCTTGCCACTTAACCGCGGCTCAAAATTACGAAGTCTATCGGTAATTGCTATTATGTTGCTTCTCTCAGTGAGACGTTAATATACAATCAGAAATATTTTAATCAATTTCATACTCCGTTGACTTGCTCACCAGTGTATTGTTTTCAAATAAACTATGAAAATAATCTGTTTGATTCGGCATATTATTAAAAATTATGTTTTCTTAGCTAAATGTTGAAAAGATAAATAACCAAAATATAATTGAATAGTTAGTTAGAAAAAGGGTAAAATTCCAAAATTATGGCGAATTATAGTAGGATAGCCTTTTGTGACTAATATTTGAACGATCTATCAGTCGGATGCAAATGTAAATATATAACAGCACTTCCAAGTCACAGGCTCCTCAGTAGCAATTACTATAAAAAAAAAAAAAAAGAGAGAGAGAGAGAGAAAAGGCTTCTTCAAATTCCTGTTGCATTTTTATTTTCACAAGCAAAACATTTTGAAGTACAAAGACGCTACCAATGCAAATAACAAAAGCATGCGATTCTGCCATAAAATTCAATTACTAAGTTAAATATTTGAAGTTAAAAAGTTATTATAATTTAGAAAAAAACCATAAATTATTAAAGTAGACGCAATAATATTTTATTCGAATATTAAAATAAGAGCAGACGATAATAAAATATTAAATTAGATGTATCTTAGCAATGTAAATATACCTCTAAAGCAAAACCAAATATAATTATTATAATCATAATGTATTATAATGTCAGTCTTTTGAACCTAACTCCATGTATCTTTTATTTTATGTCCACGCAGTTTTGTTTACACCCTTTTCTTAAAGCAACACATATTAAAATAAGTGTTTTCTTGTTATCTCATTGTTTTAGTTTTGACTAGCAGAATTAATCTGTATATCCTGAGCTCATCTGAAAAAAAAAAAGCGATACGAAAAGGAAAATGATATAACAGAATTTATTAATTAGGAAGCTCAAAATAAGATTTGTTTTTATTAATATTTTTTGAAAAAAAAATCTGCTTCACGTTTAAAAAAATTAATTTTATTAAAAAATTTCAGGCAATCGCTTATGGATAGTAGTACTTTTTACTTTTTCCGTCTGTGGTATGTAGATGTACTGATTTTTAAGATTACCACCACATACAAACAGGCTTTCAAAAAACCAAATTCCTTTTTAAAAGAACTCATTAAAATGCGTATCTTTTGAATGAAAAAAGTTTGGGAACATATAGTTGCTTCTGTTGGAAAACACGGGAAAATGATGGAAAAAATAATTTTTTTCCCTTCGAAAAATTTCACTGAAAATAAATTTGAAAAAAATTGTTTTGGTGGTAATTATATACTTACAGCTTCTTCTACACAACAAAAGTACCCTAAAAATAATTTGAATGATACGATCAACTGTGTGGATTTGTATAAAAGACAGACAAACTTCCAAATGAATAAATTAGATTTTAAATTGAGAAATATAATTTAAATTTTTCTATTGCGTAATTTCAGATTTTTCAAATAACAAGTATAATGTCGATTTATTTCAACAACGCGACTGAAAACGCTATGCGCACTTTGTGATAAAGATTCTAATAATAGGTGATAAGAATCGCCTTTTCTTTTTTTTTTTTCCTGTTCTTTTTTTCTCTCTTCAGTCCGCGGCAATCAAAATCTGTGGATTCAAGACTAACATGAGACGTCACTGTTGTAGCCCATATTCCACTGGAATACGGGCTTAACAGAGACGTCTCAGCGAAAAAGTTCGGACTAGTCCAGTCCATGCAAATTTCCAATAGAGTTACATGACCACCATATCGCAAACTTTTCACTCATCCAACTAAATGCTAAGAAATGACTTGTCATTCAGACATTTTATAACGAGTATGAATTATATTTTAAGTCATTGTCAAAAAATATATAAGAAAAAGGTGTGAGATGCAAAATTCGGATAAATTTAGAACCGTTCGCTCGAAAATAGAAACAAAAGAGGGTAGCGCACAGGGGGGTCTCTACCATCACCTGCAGTAGTCGAATAAAGCTTACTGCAGCAGCCGAATAAATGCTTTGCCCCACTCGAATCGTATTCAGTAACATTCTGTGAACCAAATAAATTAATATCAAAAATAAACTCCTTTGATAAATGCCCCTTTTTAGTGTTTCTCATCGACGTAAACAACTGGATAAATTTTAAATTCATATAATCATCTTATTTAGTTATTTTTAATGAAAAAGGTTTCGAAAATAGATGTTAAAGTGCAACTGATGTTTTTAATAGATTGCATTGTTTAAACTATTATTATGAAGTATTGTGTGTGCTAAAGTTCTTTTTTAAATTTGATTTTGATCCTGAAACTTGGACAAACTTACAACATCTACATTTTCGTTTCGTACTGGAAACCAAAGCAGTGCATTTTATTTAGGATCTTTTATCCATGAACTAAGTTTCAACTTATTTAGTCTCATGATTAAAAATTTTTGCTCACAAGTATATGTGTTTATCAAGACTGTCATTGTGTCTGAATGGTAAATTTCATAATTGGCATATTTATTGAGTTATTTCTATAAAATTCATTATCTTTTTTTAGCATTATACTTTAATCCATGCATTAATTTTAATTCTTCATAGATATTTTAAATATTACTACAAAAAAAAGTTGACTTTTAGAAGTCTTTGCAAACTTATTTCCGAAAACAAATTCACATTTTGTTGGAAAACTTGACCAGAATCTCTCAGATAGAACATATTAAGTAGTTTCTAAAAGTAAGAATACTTTCAAAGGTTTTGTAATGGATTGAATGAAAAAAAATCAAAGAAATTTGATTCCCCCCCCCCTCTTCCATGAAGCATGCTGTGAAGAAGTTAAGAAAAATATGTGTGTGTATGCGTTTCAGAGAATCATGGGTGAAAAAGACGGTATCACAAAGATGTCTTCGTTTTTTATTCAAAAATGGGATCCAGATCAGAATGACAATTTTAAGTCATAAATTTTCCGATATTCTTCTAAGTCCGCTTTCATTAACTAACCCATACTTCCATATTTTTTTTTTATTAGGATCTTAATATATACGCTTCATACAAGATTTTCTTAGTACGCTAAAACATAATAAATTTTAAAAGCACGAAAGCATAATATAAGACATATTTAAAAGGCACGAGTAATGTAACTAGAAAATAGCATTCAAAGTGTAACTTTAAGACATCAACCAAAATACTAACAAATTTTATCTAGTTAAGCAAATTTTAAATGCAAAATTTTTTCGTATGATACCTATACTGACATTACCGGTATACAAAGGAAATTTACAAAAACAGATGCTAAATTTCATTATTGTCATATAATTTCACTCTTTCCGTATGAAACAAAAAAAGTATTACCGAATTAGCGAAGATGAAACGAACCGAAGGAAAATACTTTTAAGAAATAGTAAATGATATGTCTTTATCTAAATCTACTGTATAATATAGGGTCAAGAATGATTATGGCAGGAGAAAAAAAGGAAATGGGACCAAAGAAAAAGCTAATCGCGGAAGCTTGTTAGAATAAAGCGAGTGGCGCCGAAAATACGTGAATTTTCAACCTAGTTACTGCTCAATAAGTCCTTGAGATGGTAACATATTTTGCCTCTTCCTTCCATGAAATATGAATTGCAATGCTTAGAATTCAACTGCATTTAAGTAAAAAACATTTGTCCTTGACAAAATCTCATAAAGAGAATAGAGTGAAACTTGCAATGAATTGGATAAGAAATAACCAACAATAGAATGATGCGGTATTTGCTGATGAGAAACTATTTTGTAATTAAGGATGGCCAGGATAAAGAGATGTCCCAAATAAGATAAGTGTTTCTGGTCGGAAAAAACGCCAAAGTAGTGGTAGAGGTATTCTTGCCCGAGCAGAAACAACATATAACGGCAATATATTATAATACAGGATTACAAATTCTGTTATAACTGAGGTGTATGACAATTTCTTGTTAGATGCAACTTTGCCTAGGATGAGGAATTCTTCGAAGACAAGTTGGTTGGTTCTTCATCAAGATAATTGCTCTATATCTCTCACAATAATATCAAAGCCATCTTTGAGACTGAGTTTTGGATCGTTGAACCTTAATAATTTCTCAGCGCTGACTTGAATGTGATTGAAAACTTAAAGAAGATAATATATGACATTGTTTATGAAAACAAAATCGTTTGACTAGAACGGACAACTGTGGCAAAAGGTTCAACAAACTATAAAACAAATCGAAACTAATGGCAAACACAAATTTCATAATTAATAGCATGAACTCAAGGTTTCTACAAGTGAATGAAAATAGGAGAGATGGGCATAAAATGTTAAACCTTCATGAAAATTTTCATTATGCGATTATATATGAATTAAAATGGTTGCTGACGAAAAGATTTTGCATTTTCTTTTTAATGATCAATTTCAAAGTCTTCTGGTGGATTTATTATTTAAAAGATTTCCTATGTTTTTCATCGAGATAGTAGTTTGTATTATATACGATATTGTTGAACATTATAAATAAGACAGTTATACCATTTTTATACGGAAGCCTTAGTTAAATGAAAAACTTGGCGAGCAGTGTAGAAACATTTAGTAAATGCATAATTTTTAAATGTTTTTTACTAAAACATTTTTAAGAAAACCAAATATGTGTATAGAATTAAAGTGTCACGAAAGACGAAACACAGAACAAATTAAATGCAGGAAAAAATTGATTGAATGAAACAGAAATGAATAGTATATTTAAAGACATGACTGTCTAGATCACACCTGTCCAACCTACAAGACATTGCGGGCCGCTTTGGAAACGCATCTTTTTTAATTTCTTTTAACGCCAATTCAAATACACACGTTGAAAACTACTATTATTTTCATCTCTCGAGTCTCGGGAAGCAACTATCTTTTCTGAGCCTCATTAGAGAAATCAAGAACATTCTACAATAAATCAAGGGAAAATATATTTTACTGAATTAAATGTACTTTTATAAAATATAATTTTAAAAAAATGTCCTGCCATTATAACACAATGCTGGTGCTAAATTATTAGCGATCAAAAGCCGTCAATCTATCAAGGACCACACTCTTCTGGGTCAATTAGGCTTTCTGCAGACTGGTGGCTGGATGCTTCAAGGTGTGGCTATTAAATAACGAGACCGACACTGCTAAACATTTTATTTTGATGGCATACATATTTACTTATTATCTCCTTCAATATACACCTCTCCTCTATCCCTATAATGCTCCATGCGAATCTCCTATTGTTCAAAACAGTGCTGCAAGTCTTCTGTCAGCTCCTTCAGGATGCATGCCATTTTCACTTTCACAGCTTCAACGAGCTCCAATCTTGTTTTTTTTATTGCATATTTCCCCTTAGAAAAAAAAAGCAGATTTTGACAATGTGGAATAACCCGGCGCGTTATTTTGGTAGAAAAATTTGCCTTACGGATTCTTTGTCAATTTCTGCAGTCTCAGCAATCGTACGAACACTTAACCGACGGTCAGATTGAATCAGGTTACCAATTTTTTCGATATTGCCATCAAAACACGTGCATGCGATAAACATTCATTGCCATACACTTCTTTCAACAAATTATAAATTTCAGTAGCATTTTTTTCCAAGTTTTATGTGAAATTTCACAATTCATTGCTCTCTTATTTTTCCGGCGAAACAAAAAAAAAAAATAATAATTCCAATGCAAATGAAGGCTACGGATTTGTTTACAGAAACGAGAGGCCCTGCATTCGAAAGAGAAGGCTTCACGTTATACAGCTGTCGAAGCCTAGTGTTTGGCGCATGCGTACTTCTGTAGCAGCGTCAATCTGGTTATTTAAAAGCTAGACCTTGCCTTTCGCATGATCCGAGTATTACATTCCCTCCCCGTATCAGCTCACTGCACTCTTCTGTAAGTTGCTGAATAGGTATAGATTGTGTATCGCCCACTCATGCAAGACAGCCTACTTTAAAATGGGTTCAACTTTGTAATTGTTCCTGAGCAGGAATATAGATGAAAAATTGTGACGATAGTTGAGTCTATGTACTGAGATATTCTAAAGTGACGGGATAGGATACAATCGATTCATGTAGGAATTTTCTTTGGTACTTTATTGTACAATAAAAGTTTAAATTTTTGTTTCCCTTTACCCAGCTCGGTGGGCAATTGATTAACACCAGGCGGACCAAGGGTTGGCCAAGCCTGGTCCATATTTAAGTGAAACAACTACAGTAGCCGAGGATCAGGGTTATGAACTCAAGGCTAGCGACATTCAAGCCTTTATTTCTCCAAAGATTCACAAAGAAGAATAATGGAAGGTCTCTGTTCATTGAATGGAACTGGGACTCAAAGTCTTCCCGCGGTACAGAAGCTAGGAGAAGATATACCAGTTCAGATGCCGTCCTTGTCCCTTGATCATGGCTCAAAATGAGGGGATAGGATGCCAATAGTCTTCATGTTACTTCTAATTCTACGTCAGAACGTGGCTTAAGAAATAATATAAAAACCTGCAAAACTGAAGCATAATATTAATCCTGCTGCATTTTTCGATCTAAAAAAGGAATCTAAATTCGGCTCCTATTTAACATTAAGAGAACATAACCTTTAATTCTATTTTTGATTACTTTTAGGTGACCACGGTAGCTAAGTAGTCATTTTCACGGACTCGTGGCTGGCGTTGTTTTCATCGAGTCGTGTGTTCAAACCCTGATGCTACTGAAGACCTATTGTGTAACGGGGTTGATGCGCGTTAAATCTGGTCGAGATTCCAAGTCCTTCCACTGGCGAAGTGTGGAATTTTGGAGAGGGAGGTGTCAACTCAGGTGCCACTCCTCGTTACTGAATCGAGGTTCTAAATTATGAGGTCCGTCCCCAATAGCCCTCATGTTGCTTCTCAGTGCGACGTTAATAACCAATCGATCAAATTGATCATTTTCGAATTAAATGAGACGCTTTATGCAAAAAAAATAAACAATTTTACGTCAAGTTTAAATAATCTCCGATTTTTGAATTAAAAGCAACGGAAGTCCTATTTTAATTTTGAGATATCTACATACTAATATACTTGCTTATACAAAGAGAAAAAAATCATACAGCTATTGACTATTAATTGCTCATAATTATGCATGAGCAATTAATAGTCAATAGCTGTGTATTTACTATTTTTTTATTCGTGCATTTACTATTAAGTACATCTTGCATAAAATCCACTACATTTATACCTTCGAAAATTTGCAGAGTACTTGTAAATATAGCATTCTATACACTAAACATAGTTATAATTTCAAAATTTGAAATTAATAAGATTTTTAAAAAATGTTATTCTTATGATTTAAATTTCTTTCAATTCCCATACAAACATTATGTTGTACCTAAAATATGTATGTTATTTATTAGGAAAAGAATTACATTTTCCATGTACAGCAACAAAGCTCATTTTATAATGTGAAAAATATCAATACAACATACAAAGTAGATTTTGTAGAAAATATACTAGAATCCTTATAAAAAATTTGAGAGAAATATAAATAATGGCGAAATTGTTTTTTTAAAAAAAAGGGCGAAGCATGTTTGCTCAGTATTTAAGAATTCAATTTTCAAGCTATCTATTAATTAAATTCTCCTAAATAATACATCTGTGGAATCGGCGATGCGCCCTCGATTTTTAACAGCAAAATTTGAGGCATTTTCAGTGCCTCAATACTTTAATGTTAAAATATAAATTAAAAAAGAAAAAGAAATAAAAAAAAACATTTTTTATTCCGATCCATAAAAAGATTCAGGTGAAAATTGTAAGCAATATTTTGTATACGTTAGGTGTAATAACGTGAATGCAGAATCGCTACAGGAAATCGTAATACAAGAGTGAGGTTAGTTCCCCTTCTCAGAACATGTTCTATGTTAAAATAATCAAGGACGTGGGCCGGATGGGACTTTACGCAGGCAGCATCCGGCCCGCAGACGGCCATTTTAGGATCTATGGAGTAGAGCACTTCGGTTATTATTCAAGATATAAGTCACCTGTTATTGAAATTCCGCAGCAACATTGAAGGCTATAGGTCAAGAATGTCTTTTCGTATGAGTTCAAATTTTGAAAAAAAATCCTTCCATTTTCTTCAGCATATTTTGGATCATATGTAATTGATTAGTAAAGTAAAGTTACACTACTCAATAGCGTGAACAGACGGTTGTCAGGTGGGCCTGATCACCCTACTAAACTTTCAAGGCTATTTTACTATAATTAACTTATGTTCATAGGCCTAGAAATTTGTTTTTGCGCTAATGTGACGAAGTCATCTGGAGTTCTTGCCTCAGATGGGCCCTCTCCTCCTATTGTTTATAGTAATTAAAATAAATAAATAAAATAGTTTAAAAATACTTGATTTAATTTTCCTAACTGGAATTAAAATGCTTCGCAAATCACTTGTATTTTGTTTTTAAGAGACCTAAATCACAGTATATAAGCAATTATTTAAACATTTTTTGCATCTTTAATTACGTGTGTGTGTTTCATAAATATTATTAATACATTAAGTGATATAACATCACGTGTGGTTTATGAAATAATATGAAATTGGGCGGTGTTACTTTAATTTTAATGTAATGGTTGCAGATAAGCTATTCAATATCTTAAATTAATAAGACAAATCAATAATTTAATCTTTGTAATTAAAATAGGAGTACTTACACACACATGCGCACATTCATAATACCTCAATCATGCATGAGTTCATATATTTACTGTTGGAGTATTAATATTAAGGAATGTTAAAAGTAGATACACCCACAAAAAAAATTCTGTCAAAGGTCTGCGCCCCTGATCAAGTTGTCTGCAATAATTAAATCTTTAACACTTCATAATGATTTAATTTGATGTCATCTATATACGCCATTGGCGTGGTATGGAGGTGAAGAGTGAAGTGCTACATAAGGTGTCGACGACTTCATCTAACGGTGATTCAAAATTACGAAGTATATTGGCTGTTGTTAGCATCCTTACTTTCTTTACTTTACTTTGTGTGATTACTTTTGTACAAGGTAGAAATAGGAAGCCGAAAAACGTTGAAGATGCGGAAGTCCAGTAGTCATGGTCGTGAGCTCGTGACTGATAATAATTCAGTCGAGATGCGTGTTCGAGTCTTGATTTCACTAAACACCCGTCGAGTAAAGGGGCTTGTGAATGTTAATTCTGTAAAGGCTCTAAATCCTCATGTTAGTATGGTGGTCATGGTAAAAAGTGGAAGTATCGGTAAAAAGGGAAAGTTTATGATATTTTTATGTTTTTGTACCTTCTTGAATTAAATGTGGATAAATACGCATTGCGCTTTATGTCGAATATTTTCTTAAAGACAAAAAGAAATTATTCCATTAATTTTGTTCAAAAAATTTAAAGCGTAAGTATTGTTAGTAATTGATATAAGAAATATTAGGTCTATTTGGACCCGAACGCAGTGTGTAATTTCGTATTCTCTCTGTATTAATTCGAAATGAACACAGCAGCAGGGTTAACGCTATCGTTGCGTTCGTTACGGATTATGTTTAATATCTCCCCAAAATTAGCATAGATGAATAATTCATGCTAATCACTAAAAGCTTTGTTGAAGAATTTATTTATTTTGCTAATTCTCATGATTTTTCATACAGCTGGTTTCGAATACGAAATCACGCACAAAGTGTGTTTTTATCAAGTTTTAGCTTTTTCCTCTCTCCAGTAATATAATCACCGCTAGACAAATTCTAAATCAAAACTCTATGTTTGATCTAATTGATTGGATTCTTTCAGATGTATTGTTAGATCTTTCATCTCTCTGTATTGATTAAGGTGTATAGTTTGTTCCATTCTAAATTTATTGCATTTAAATTTTCCACTGAGAAAATAATATCATTACTGTATGATTTGTTATTCACTCGATTTACTCAGCGTATGATTTGTGCTTCCCCCCCCATGCTATTATATGTTTTGTATTTGATTTAATTTTTATGTATATAGGCAATTTTCATTTCGCTTAAATGCATAAAATTGAGTAAAAATGAAAATCTGACAACGCGCTATATTCTTATGTTACATAAATGAAATAATATTCAGCGGATAATTTAAATCGAGAGAAACGTTCACCATATCTGATAAGACTTAAAAATAGCTCCTCTGTTATCTGGACTACATTTAAGTTTTGCATGGTGAGCGATGGTGGTTTCTTTCTTTCTTTCTTTCTTTTTTTTTTTTTTTTTTTTTTTTTTTTTGAGGAAACAAAATGAAATAAGAAATATTACTGAAGAAGAGAGGAGCTTTGATCCCGGAATTTCGAAGTGGAGTCTCAGAATTCATTACAATATTTTGAACATATACAATTGTCATCTCATCACATTTAATTGCATTTGTAGATTTATTTGCTGTCTGAACGGATTTTTTTTTTTTTTTTTTTTTTTGTAAATAAGCTTTTTGTTTCGTATTAAAGAACTGAACTGTAACCCTTTATAGTAAAATGATAATTTGATACATCGATAAAATTGGATTAAATAACTAAATTGATTTAGAAATTGGTTTTCAAAAATACCTATGCATTCATTAATATAGGAGGGTATTGAAGGTCGAAGTTGTGGAAGGTTACCTGTGTACCTTTCCTGTAAAAAAAAAAAAAAAAAAGGAATACCACCTCACCATTAATACTGTGTTTAAAAACTTAAGGAGGGAGTTCCATAATTAAATGAGAAAGAGACGAGAACTTGAAAAAGAACAGGCCTATGGGTTGAAGGATATTTAGAGAGAAAGTCACAGAGATGTGCTGCAAGTGCAAGATGTAAAGTTTCTCATTTCTACTTTCAAAAGTCAACTGTCAAGAGCAGGGTTTCATAAAAGGCGGTTCCGATCCGATGCCCAGCCACAATCAAAAGAAAATGTCGATTCGACTCGTCTTCACATTATATCATTAATAGTAATATGATATGGAGCATCCAAGTGGTATTTCCGAATTTTTGAATGATTTAAATTTGACCTCTTAAGGTAATGGTGCTACTGTTTTTAAAAGGCAACAGAAGGCTATAGCTATTACGAAAAACTCAATTTGAATTCATGCCAAGCGGAATCTGGTAATTACAAAGCTTTTATAAAGCTAACAAAGTTGTGAAGTGAGTATACTGGGAGTTCATTGCCAGATGAGATGTTAGAATCAATCAATGAATATTTGGTTCATTGCTAAGCCTGGTGACTTAATCTAAAGGAATGTTTTCCCTCGCAATAACGACAAAGAATGGATAGGGAACCTATTTACATTTAATGTAGAATCCGATACAGAATTTCCAGATTCAGTTGTTGAATCTATAACTGAACTGTTGTGTGCCACATCACTAAAAAATATCTACGAGAAAGTACCACAGATGAATGTTTGATTGTTGTGCCGTCAAGAGTGTCCAGTTTTAGTAAAAAAGATGTAAAATGTGTGATGCTCTGTGTCATAACTAATAAGTGTGAAGCTGGGTTTTCAATTCTGGTTTTCCTGAAAAATAAATATAGAAACAGGCCGGAAATCAAATAAAATCTATCTTATTAAGTTATCGTCCTTTCCTCCAAAGGTGAAGTTTTTTGTTACAAAAAATAGCTTCATACTTCTCATTAATAGTTTGATCTTATTAAAATTTCCTTTTTGCAATTATTTTTGCAATCACTTCGTATAAGCAATTGTTAAAGTACACGAGAATTGTATTAACATTCAAATAATATTTTATTTTATTTATAAATGTCAAAATAAACACAAAAAGTTCTTAATAGATTCAAGAGGGGATGATATTTTGAGGAATTGATCGATTTTAATTATTTTTATTGCTATATAACGATAGGTAATAATAATTTAGAGTACTTAATTTTTCATTAAAAAGGTTTTAAACATAAATTATGGGTACTTTTGAATAGTGTGTTCTTTTTAAGTTTAGAAAATATTCATAATAGTACCAAGGTTGTAATGATCTAAAAAAAAATTTAAACAGGGGGATGGCATTAAATTTAAAAGCATGTTTGAAAAATTGCCTAAATATGTTTTAGAAAAATTGTCTAAATACCTGAACAAAACATTGGGGTGAGAAAACTTATAAAATAATAATTACGGTGGTTTTTCCCGTTAAATTTTCTCTTCTCCATTACAATACATAAAAATGCTCAACAAATGTCTTCAAATGCTAAAGATAAACACAAAGAAAACTGAATCGTAATCTACTCAATGTTTATGATTCAAGTGCAGAAGTACAAAATATCAAATCTAAAAAAGAAAAAAAAATAAATAAATAAATAAAAGTGTTTCCTCACCAAAATAAAACGTGATTAGATAAATTTGATGAAGATAAAAAGTGTAGTGAAATGAATTAGAGATATTGATATATAAGTGAAATAGAATTGAAAGGAAATGAAGGGAGGTAAAGGATAACGACAGACCGATAAAAATTTGTTGGCTGAATCAATGCATCGTAGTTAATTCTTTGAATTGAAACGAATGTTAGTTAAAGAACAAAGAAAAGAAGAGGATGTATTGATATAAGTATTTGAATCAGAACGAGTGATTTGGGAATCTAAAATTTCAGCATTAGTTCGTAATTTAGAATTGTCAAGTTAAGTGGGATTCGAGAGAGAGTGACCTTACCTATTATTTAGTGATTAATAAAGTATTTTGTCTTGTTCTTATGTATTTTTAATTGGAGACAATAATTATTAACTATTCAACTGGAAGAAAAGAGAGCAGCAGAATTAAATAATGAAAGACGGTCACCAGTCAGAGACAAATGGTACACAGCTCTACATTGTCTACATGCAATCAAACAACTTTAAGCACACTTTTATTGTTTCCAAAGTTGTCGTCTTAATCTTCTGTAAATAGGATTCATATTCCATTTGCTCATTATAAAAAATTTGTTTTTCAGTATGTATGTTTCATTTTTATTTCTTTTCTTTCCACCTTTCTTCAGTTAACCTGGATTTTCTAAATCTCAAATTGGCGCTGGTCCCAATTTATCTGCCTTAACGAAGTTTTTTCGTATCATTAGCAGTTTCAAAGAAATAAGTTCTTTTAAAAGAATTTTTTTACAAAAAAAAAAAAAAAAAAAAACCTATAAAATTGACATTTGAAAAGAAAAAAAAAACCTTTTTAATACAGTTACTTATAATCCAATTTTTTCACTGTTTTTCCATTTTAAAAACAGCTTTCTGAAAACACTCGTAGGTAATCTTTCTAAGTAGCTTATTTTTTTAAGTCGAATTTAGTGTGTGGGTGTTACACTGTTTTCTGCCTTCTGTGAATTACATAGTTGCGCGCACCTGCCTTTTGCTAGACTTTCGACCCGCACACCCGTTTTGGAAATCAGTATTTCATGTTTACCTTGTGATAAATACTGCTTTCATATGTGAAATCTCGGCACGATTTACCGCATTTTTTTCTGTTTAGCACTTGCAATGGATTGTCGTGACTGAGTGAACTGAAAGTCAAGACTCGCAAATAGTTGTTAAAAAATAATAATTGTTCGATTTTAAAAATGTCTCCATTCGTTTCATCTTCTTAACAAAATCATTACTGCTCCTTAACTTCAACTCTTCGTCTGAAATATCGTCATTTTTTTTTTTTATATATCATTTCTTAGATAGCTCAATTCTTCTGGTCAACTTGGCTCCAAGTGATTTTGATGGAGTTGAGGATTCAAAAATATTTTTTGCCGATAATATTGCCTATCAAGGAAATATGGAAATAGACCTAACACATCAATCAATAACTCCCGAGACTAACATTGAAAACAACATTTTTTTTGCAAATTTTTTTTTTATTCATCAACATAACACCTTTTGTTAATCAACTTTTAGGGTGATACAATCGTTCCAACGCTTTTCCAAATCTTTTTTTTTTTTTTCGCAAGAAATCTTTTTTTGTTGCGAGTAAATAGCGATAAACAGCTTTCTGAATCATCGACTCGTTGCTGTTTTTGTTCCATCGAAAGCAATCGCGGCACCCACTTGGAAAAAACCTTTTTCACTTCACTTCAAAAAACCTTTTTCAGTAAATACACTTCCATATGATATCTGTGTCATCTCAGCAATCTCACGGAGCTTCACTTTACGATCTTTCATTATAATTTTTGTCACTTCACTCACATTTTCCGGTGTAACGGCTTCCACAGGTCTACCCGAGCGTTCCGCGTCATTTGTGTCGGTACGACCACGTTTAAACTCGGCAAACCACCGACAAATCGTTCCTTTGATGGACAAGAGTCCGAGTAACATTTTTCAATCCATTGTTTCGCTTGCACGGTGTTTTTACCCATTAAA
>BMAW01041570.1:273168-356598 GCA_019974015.1 Nephila pilipes | reverse complement strand
AATTATAATCGTTTTACGAATATAAATGAATATTTAGTTTATTTCAACCATAATTTGTACATTAGACTAATAGTAACGAATTTCGTAGTTTTGAAACTTGGTCAAACGACGAGAGGACCCTTGAACTGATGTCTTATCGCTTAAAAATTCCTCACAACACCTTGTGGTAACTTTGAATTCAAATAATTATGAAATAGTTTCCATTATTCAACATAATGGTCTTTTTAGTGACCGTGGTAGCATTCCTTGGATCCTTAACTTGAAGTTGTTTAAGTACCGTACAATTAATCGAAGAGTTGTACAAAATCTTCTCGCAACATACAACTGTTTATTCTTACGAGTAATTTCAACTGATGGTATAATCAGTAGTTTTCCCCTTATAAGAGTTCACTGCTTTGAAAAGAAATATGATATGGTAGACCCAGATCTTAAAAACAAATGATAAAACACTCAGTGAATAACAAAAAAGCCTAACTATTTATAAGAATGGAAGGCCGAATCTAGTTCAAGAATTTCATTCCTATGTTTGTGTAATACTACCGACTATTTGCGGTGATTGCATATCCGTAGTAGTTACATTATTTTCAGATTACAGTGTGGTTCTTATTATAAAAAAAATTCTTAAGAATCGACAGAGACAAACTAATTCCTTTAAATAAAGTTTAAAATAGCATAACTGTTCATGACAATCAATTTTATATAAATTTATCATTTTAAAAAAATAAAACTATAATGCTGTTTTAAATTAAATTTTGAAAAAAAAAAAAAAAAAAATTGCAGAATCACGTTACTGAAATCATTTGACTGAAAACTTTGACTACATAAACCAGATATATTTCAATTTCAAATTACTAACATGCCCGAAATAATTTATTGTAATTAATCATAAATAGGGATTTGGAGATCTATTTAAATAATTAATCCTCTCTGTTATTTTTTCTTTCACAATTCGAGTTTAAATCTAAAATTACAACAGACCCCACAGAGACACAAATAAACTCGTACGAACATTTACATGGAACTCTCTTTCAAAAGCCAATCATAAACCATATATTTACAAATCATCCAATCAGCACGCTTCTTCGAGAACGCTGTTAGCGTCTTGGAGGTTCGTTGATGTTACTGTTTTTCGACGATTATTTGTAAGTAAATATACATAAATTTTATAACTTTTATCTGTATAAATGTTGTTAATATTGTTTTAAAGTCAATTTTATTATCATACTGAATCAATTTTAATTTAAATAGTTATTTTCAGTTTGCTTTTACTGTTATTGCGATGTCAGTACTATGAGATATTTTGTTTATCAAAATGGTGCAATGCAAAATTTAAGAATTTGTTAGATATAATTCACTCATTGGTATGACAATCAAAACTGTAATTTTTTTGTTAATTTTTATGTCAAATAATCCGTATTTAAGATCATTTAATTTCATTTTTTCGATTTACCGGCCGTTTCGTAACGTTCCGACATTTGAACTATCCGCGAAATTGTTGGCGGTTTGTTCTATCGTTATGTTTAATGTTAAATAGAAATATATTTGGGTTATTATTTTATATTGTTGAGTACAAAATATTTTAATTTTAGAGCGTTTCTAAAGTTGTATTTTGAACTCTGTTTGTAAACATACTGTTATGAATAGAAACAAAATCTCCCGCTGGTTTCGATAAGCGCGGGAATTTAAGATGTCAAACATAATGTTATGTAATTTGTCATTAAATTATTGTCGGTTTAATGAACTTCTATTGAAACTTTAAAATAAAATCTTCAGATTATTTTCTAGTTGAAACTGTGTTGGTAAATTTTCTGTATTTTAAATAATATAATTAATACGATTTCCAACGTATGCTTTTGAAATATGCTCGCAGATAATTCATATTTAGGCAACAATTATTCGATATAAATGGTCACATTTCTAATTTAATTGAAGGAGGTATAGAAATTTATCAAAATGTCATTTTTAAAAATTTTGATTTTGTTCAAAAATGTAGATGTAGTTTAAAAAAGGGAACAGAATGCTCTTTTAAGAAAATTGATTATTACATAATCACTGAATTCTTAATTTCAAGATGTTCTTTAAAACACTGGTTATAACTGTTAATTCTTATCAATGTTCAATCACTTTCATAAAATTAAATATGAAAAAAGCTTTGAAATTTATTAAATTTTTATTCCTTGTGAAAAATATTTAAAATTTTAATAAGACTAGAGCATATTATCCAAATTTATCAGCAACTTTATGAATTAAATTTTTGCTGCCTTGTGATTTGATTGATTACCGTTGTGATTAGCCAATGCTGTTAACCTTTAGTATTGCCCACCCAAATTTTTCACCAAAAAGTACCGCCAAGTTTGGTGATAAATGATAATTTGTATCAATCCATACCACATCCCATTGGATGACACTCTAAGCAATACCTAAGTTTTAAGAAATCGTTTTTATATATATAAAAAAAAGCTCAGCTTTAGTATCACCCACCTAAATTTTTCTCCAAAAAATACCGCCAAGTTTGGCGATAAATGATAATTTGTATCCAACCCATACCACATCTCATTGGATGGCACTCTAAGCAGTGCCTAAGTTTTAAGAAATAGTTTTTTATATGAAATAACGAAAATGAATTAAATTTGCAAAACAACGAAGTTCAATAATTGTTTGAAAGAAAATATAAACTATCATTAAAAGATCAGGTTCACTATATCTTCCGAATTGTTTTCTATATGATGAGTAAAATAGGTACTTGTCTATTATAACGGCATCTGATGACTAATCGCCAAGCGACTAAGAAATACTGCCAAGTAGGTTGTATAAAAAGATAGGCTTTACGAGTTTGGCGATGACTTGATGTAATCGTAATTTGACGGGTGCTGCTTTAATGGACAAGTACCAAAAAATATTTTTTATGTATATAAATATTTTTAAAAATAGCACCTATATGAAATTATATCTGAAAAATCATGTCCACATTCAACTTAAAGGGAAAGAAGAACTCTTTTTGACTAAAAAATTCTTTCACAGTTCGGTAAAATTATTGAAATATCATTGTGAGATTCACTCACAAAAATTCCCAAGTGGTACAAATAATTTTTAAAACTTCAACATCACAAAAAGAAAGAATCTTAAACTCGGGATTATATTTTCACCCTCATGTCCTAGTACCCTTAAAAATATCCTCAAATTATAATATGCATTTTTATATTTTGAACATGGAATTACGTTGGAAACATTGATGGAAACCTTTATTTAAAACATAATGCTTGGCGCCAAATTTGGTGATACTAAAGCTGCTCCGAAAAATGAAAGTAAATTAAATTTCCAAAATAATGAAGTTATATAATTGTTTCAAGGAAAATATACAATACTATCATTAAAAGATCAGGTTCATTATATCTTTTGAATTGTTTTGTATGTGATGAGTAAAATATATTGTGTATATATATATTTAAAAATAGCACTTAAATGCAAATATATCTGAAAAATCGTGTTCATATTCAACTTAAAGGGAAAGAAATTTTTGACTAAAAAAATTCTTTTATAGCTCAATAAAATGATTGAAATATCATTATTAGGTACACACACAATAAAAAATTCCTAAGTTGTATGAATAATTTTTGAAACATAAATGTCACAAAAAGAAAGAATCTTAAACTCAGCATTTTATTTTTACCCTTATGTCCTAGTACCCTTAAAAATATCTATAAATTTGTAATATGTATATTTATTTTTTAAATGTAGAAATTGGTTGGAAATTGTGATGGTAACCCTTTTTCAAAACATGATACTTAGCGTCAGAAAATGGTGTCAAATTTGGCAGGTGGGCGATACTAAAGCTGTTCTACCAATGCAACTGAGTATTTAAGTCCAAATAGTTTAAGACAGCTCATCAAGATAGATTATTCTTACCATTTTATGCCCATTTATTTTGTTCTTTAATCTTACTAAAATTTCTTCCTGTATCAACTTTTAATTCAATTGAAGCATTATTTTATGAATATTTTTAATGCTGTGTTAATTTTATTTCAATATTGTATTTTTTTCTGTTAATATTGTTTTACTAATAAATAAAATGAAGTTTCAAATAAGATTATAGTATTTTTTTATACTTGATAGTATGACTACCTAGCATAGTGCATGCTTATCATAAAAGACTTTTGATAATTGTTTGTCAACAATAATGATGCAAAAATATTCGAATTTTTTTTGTCTGCATTGTTTGTCATTTTGGAATATTAATTTCATTGCTCAGTTGTTATTGTTTTATTTCATTTTATATGAAAATTTGAATGATATAAGGTCTTATTGATTTAACAGATGATTTCAAATATTAACTGGAAATCCAAATTATTCGTAAACTACCGTACTTAACATGTTCAATACTTTGATCATTTATATGTGATCATGTGATTCTCCCTTCTCGGCCCACAGTATGGTATTTATGACAAGTGTTTGCGTGCCACCTGGGCCTTGATCACACTGATATGATTTCAAATTGGAACGTATAATTTGAATTTTTAAGGGTTACTAGATGATGGTTGAAGTCCACTATATTTTCAAATATCGTTCCACAGATTGTTGACCTTCAATTCCTGCTTTTTAGGTCTGAGGTTTTTTTTTTATGTTTTTTAATTGTTGGATCAGGGGAATTTCGAAATGTATCGTAAGCTTAAAAAGTTTTAAGTATTATTTAGTAAATTTATTTCATTTATATTATTTTTTTGTATTCATCTCTTAATATTTCATCTATGTTTTAAATACTAATAAATTAAATATTTTTTTGTCATTTATATTGTTATTTTCGTAGTTATATAATTTTTTTGATACTTTCCCATTTTGCTGTCACAAATCTTGCCAAGCTGACTTTATTGGCAACAACACACAGTATACACATATTCCATTTGGTGTCAGTTGTATCATTTTTGGTGACTTTATCGCTTGCACCGGTGAAATGGAGAAATACCTCTCCTTTTTTTTTTTTTTTTATCAAAATTGAATACATTTACTTTAAAATTTGTAATTATTCTTTTAAATATTACAAAAATTTATTACCTTATATTTAGATGCTATCAATGATAATAATCTATAAGTTTCAGTGTATTTAATCGCAGGGATGATAATTAAATAAATTTTTATGTATAATTAGGCTTAACAAGGAAAATTGCCTGGTCCCGTGCATGTATACACTTTCAGAGCGCACAGGCCTGGGGAAACAGTTCTTTTCCCTTTCGCCAGTCTTGAATGGGTTAAAACAAAAGTGGCTAAATTTTTCTCAAATTGTATTTGAATAAAATTGAATTATTTGTTCTCTTTGGAATTGATATTACACTGTATGCATTTATTCATTATATTTGTTATTTACCTGTTATAATTTGATGTATCTTATGCCATAAGCACACAATCAATTAATTGATATTGCAATAAAATGGGCATCAAAATTGGTTTCATTTTTTGGTGAGAATATTGTATTCTTGAAACACTATTAAAAACCACTGCCTTTTTGTATGATAAATGCATTGATTAAAGTCCAGTATCGGGTGCCCCTTAGCGATTGTGACAAAAACTTGGCGATGTTCAAGAAAGGTCGTCAAAGTAGCGCTTTGTAAGCAGTGACATCATGAAGATGTTGCAAACGAAAAGCTTACCAAAATTTATGGTACCATAAACTAAATCACCACATTTAAATCATTATCTTTCCCAAAAGTCGACAATCGCTGAAAAGCACCCAATACCCAACTTAAAACGAGACATTGAGCTACATTTATTTCTAGTCTCCATTGAGCTTCATTTAATTTAGCAATGGATGTGGTCCTACTTTGGGAGCAGCATTACTATTACCCATCTGCCAAATTTGGCACTTTTTTTTTTTTGGCCAAGTATTGTGTTTTAAAAAAGGGTTGCCATCAAAATTTCCAACGAAATTCCTAGTTCAAAAAATAAAAATTCACATTACAAATTTATAGATACTTATAAGGGAACTAGGACATGAGGGGAAAAATAAAATGCTGAGTTTAAGATTCTTTCTTTTTGTGACATATATGTTTTAAAAATTATTCGTACAACTTAGGAATTTTTTTGTGTACCTAATAATGATATTTAAATCATTTTATTGAGCTATAAAAGAATTTTTTTGTCAAAAAGTTCTCTCCTTTTAAGTTGAATATGGACATGATTTTTCAGATATATTTGCATTTAGGTGCTATTTTTAATATATATATATATATATATACACACACACACACACACACAAAATATTTTGCTCATCATATAGAAAACAATTCAAAAGATATTAGTGAATGTGATCTTTTAATGATGGTATTGTATATTTTCTTTGAACAATTTATAGAACTTCATAATTTTGGAAATTTAATTTGTCTTTTTTCCATATAAAAAATTGTATCTGAAAATTTACATATTGCTTTGAGTGCCATCTGATGGGATATGGTATGGGTTGATACAAATTATTATTTATTGCCAAACTTAGCTGCATTTTTTGGTGAAAAATTTGGGTGGGCTATACTAAAGGATACTTTGTACCCCTACTTTGTGTGAATTATTTATTAAATTAGCATACAAGTATAATGACTAGAAATGGCTTTGGCATGCATACAAATAAATTTAATTCTTTAAAAAAACCATTATATTTTTCATAATTATTTTATGAATTTTGCTTAAATTCTTTAAAAGCTCCTAAAAAAATACTTTTAACCAAAATTGTGTGCAATATAATTATATATCAAAGTTAAATCCAAGTGGTGTAAATAAGTATTGCTCTTTTAATAAGTATTACTTATTCTAATGAGACTTAATATAACAATTTAGTGAAAACAAACATTTATCCTTATTTTTATATTTATTACATTTATTCTTGATGGGTCCATTTAACCTTCATTGTTTATCTGAAATGTTTACTCTTTGTATCTTCATTTCTTGCTTTTTTTTTTTCTGTATTGTTTTATTAAAAATGATTTAAATATTTTTAAAAATATTTTATCAATTGAAAAAGTGGCTTTAAAATCTTTTCAGATTTAGTTTCTTATAAAGCTTAATTTTGCTATTTTATGAGAACTGGTTTGTGTGTATCTATGTATGATTGAATGAAAGATCGATTTGTCTTGTTTAATTTATAGAAAGTTCCTTCCTTTAAACATCTGAACTTAAAATAGTATGAATTTTTCTAACTATATATGTATTATCATTTTCTTGCTTTTAAATTGATTTTTGTTTTTAAGGTTACACAAGTTTATTCTTAGTTATAGTTTATTAGTTTTAATTATTGACTTCTTTCTCAAATGCTTAATTTATTTTCTGATATTAATTGACCAAATTGAGGTTTTTTTTGTTTTATTTTTAATTATTTTTTCTATTTTCTGCTTTTGAATTTGATGAATTTCCTTGAGTTTTAGTTTGTTATTGGCTTTTTCATACTGATATTATTTGAATATCAGTTATGGTTTTGTGAATTAGAGGCCATTTATTTTTAGCTTTATTGGATATATAGTCATATAAACCAGTCTTGATTTTGTAAAGTTTGCTGATTGTTTGTGCACATTTGCAAAATGTTAAAATGTAAATGGAATTTTAACAAAAGAAAATGCTTTTTTAAAATAAAAGATAGCTTTTTTAAATACATTCTTTCATATTTACATACCTTTGAAATAAAAAAAAAAAAAATAGAAACAATATCAATTGCATGATATGCTTATTTGCCTTTTTGGTGTTAATCTTTTTCATCAAACTGACTTAAGAAAATTGTCATTTGTAACTTTTTATTATCATAGGGGATTGCTGTCTGACTAATTAATAAGTTCATTTTTTGAATGTTTTGATAGTTGATGTGATAGTACACAAGTAACAAAGTTTTTTTATTCGTAAGAAGCATTAGTTATTTCTGAATGAAAAATTATAATTGTGTAAAAGAATCTTCCCCTACCTAAATTTTGTTCGTAATACCACTTAGTTGTGCATTTTTACAAAGCAAACCTTCATTTTTTTTTTAAGCTCTTGAACCTGGCATAGAAACTTGATAACTAATTTGTAAAAGCCAGAAAATATATCTTAACTCTTCTGAAACACCATTGGAATTTAAGATAACCTTACTATTTTTACATTTTATTCTGTTCCTTTCTTTTCCCGTCATTTTAACTATAAAAAAATTACTCTGGTTAATTTCTAATTTCTTTGTGGAGAAAAATGCAAAATAATATTTGTAGCAGAAACTTTTTTGTTGTAAATTTTCTGTAGCTACATTTATTTTTATATCGCTGATTTGTAATGATACACCGTTAGAAATATAATTTAGAATATGTTGTTAAAAACAATGTATCATTGTATTACAATAAGTTTGTATAATAAGTATTAAAATTAAATAATTATATTATGTATATTTATTTCAAGTCTTTTGTGTTGGCTAGGTACAAATGATAAATCAGTATATAATTTGCATGAAAATATAAGTTATAGAAAAAAATTATCTATGAAAAAAGAAAATTAAACTTCTTTGAAAGAAAGCCAGTATATGAAAAAAATTTCAATGAAAACTCTTGATTAATTGCTTCTTATTAAAAAAGTGATCAGGTTTTTTTCCCTCCAAAAAATAAGTAAAAGAAGAACTTAATTTGAAAGTTATCCTTTTTGTGCAAACCTTAGTGGGTATTTTGGTAGGCTTTAAGAAATCTTTTCTTTCATCAGAAGTAGAGGAATTTAAAAAAAAAAATGCTTGTCAGAATAATACTTATTAAATTTTTACTGATTTCAGCTAATTTATTTTTCTTCTTGTCCTCTTTATATATATAACACTAGGACCTTGAAATAGATTTATTTTGCAGTTAGCAAAGAACTTTAGTTAAGCTGTGCATGTATGCACATTTATTAAAAATTAATAAGTTGACTCCATAAAAGACAGTAGCTGAATTCTAATAACATTTAATGAATAAAATGTGAGTAGCAATACTGCAATTATTTTAAATTGTGACTACTCCAATTCCATTACATAATGTTCACTTCCTTTCAAGTGCATAACCACTCTTGCAAAACACCCTGTGCTGTATGATTTAGCAGATTAAACATTGTATTCACTTACATTTTTATGGAAATGAATTTGGTTCACTATATTAGCCCCCTTGCCGCGATAGCGAGGCTTTATGTATCCTTGAGGTTAAAACAAATGCGTCTTCCAGAACGAGTTATAACCATAAGTGGTTCAGGTAGGATTGTATCAGTGGCAAAAGATGTTTTCTTGCAAACACTAAACACTTTGCTTAGTAGTGGATGAGTTTGCCATTGATTGTGTAAATTCATTTTAAATCATAAAGGCAGGCTGAAGATAATCAATGCTGATCGACACCGTACACTGTCACATCTTTACTTTAAATTCCTTGTCCTTTCAGCTGATGACTTGATAGGGACCTTCATAAGGTGGCTGTAGGCTTCGCCTCTGCATCGGTTCTGAGGAACACATGCATGCAAGTCATGAGATCCTTATACATGAATATATTGATGCCTGTCCATGAGCTTTTGGAAGAGCTGTTTTTAAAAAGCATGGATGCTTGTATCAGACCATTTCAATTTTTTTTTTTTTTTTTTTTTGTCATTCTTAGTATCTCCTTACAAGAGGTCATTGAGGGGAGCTTGGGTTTCAACCATGAAACATGAAATGCTTGTAGAAATTTATCATTGCTAAAAATCTATATAATTTTTTTAAACTTTCTATGGTTGAAGATGGCTGAGATTTTGTCTGGAAGTGGAGAAACACCAGAATGTGGGATTAAATGCCTTAAGAATGACATGCTTGGTTGAGCAAAAATGTTCTTGTCTGCATTAAGTTATATCACATATTCTGAGAACCTTTGAAGGGAAGAGTCTTTTCGAAGTTGATCCTTGTATTTATTAGAATTTTATGTAAATTTTAAACTACACAACTTGCGAGCATATATTCATATTCTCCCTTTGCTATCGTTTAAGATTTCCACTTTATTAAGCACAATTCCGATGAATATTATATCACGGTTTATGCATGTTTGTGATTGTTTATTATTTTTCATGGATTCTTTTGGTGATTATTAAATTATTCATTCATTTATTTATCATGAAAAATAATTGTACTAAAATTCTTTTATAAAATTTTGATAGAGTTTTATTTTAAATATTCACCTAAGCACAAAGTGTGGGTATTCCAGCTCATGCTAATTATTAAAAACTCCCCTCTTACTCTTATTTTTTATACATGTTTTAGAACCCAGGGTGTTGTTTCACGGAATTATTATTTAGGAAATAACATAAAAAAGGCATTAAAGCATAAATTTGAAATTAAAATAAAATTGTTTAATTTTCAACAACAAACTAAATGTGTATGACTGTGTGTGAACCCAGGGAAAATATGGATGAAATGTACATCTTCTAATCTATAAGTTCATTTTTATCTCTGGCATTCCATTGCCAGCTTGGTAACCTGGAATCCCTACCCATGATGTCCCTCAACACCTACAGCCTAACATGTAGTGACAAACGGGCTATGTCTGTATTTGATATCTATTTGCTCGCCTTTACAAGATTATTGGACTCTGGGGTAAAATATGCTTGAATTTTTTTTCATATACATAATCTATTTGGCATATTTTTGTTAAAGTATGTTATAGACAGTAATATTTTAACAGAAATATTCGGAGACTTAAATAATCTTTAAACTGTCAAAAAAAAATTTTGTTTTACAAAAACTAAGTTTTATTACATTTGTAAGAAAAACCTGGAAGTTATTTCTTTAATTTATTCAGTAGTAAAATTTTTAATGAGGGAAATAATTTCTATTAACAAACTGTATTAAATATACTGAAATGAAGGGTAGCATACATTTAAAAAGCTGGAATTCAAAGATAGGCTAGATGAACCAAAAAATCTTTCTGAAATGCATGCCCTCATATATTATATGTATAAGTATTTTTTTCTAGATTTTTCAATATTATTTTGCTCTATTTTATTAAACTATTTTGGATTTAAAAATATGTAGTTACAATTGAATTGATTAAATAGTGTTTTTTTTTTCCAGTATAATTCATAATCATGTCATCAAAGTCTAAAAAGGAATTATTTAGGAAGGGTGATAGAGTCTCTGCTCGTTGGGCAGGAAGCAATATTTATTATGACGCAAAAATTATAGACGTGACCACAAGAACATACAGAGTACAATTTGATGATGGATCAGTTTCTTCAGTGAAGTTTTCTGAAGCTAAGGTAATTTTACGTATTGATAACACATTTACTGTATTTATAGATTATGGATATTTTGAACCAGAAATGAAATTACACAATTATTCTAAATTGAATAATGATAATTGGAATTATAGCTCACATTTATCAAACAATGCGTGAATGTCTTTATTTCCTGCAGATACTAATTGGTAGATTCTTTATTTTAAAAAACATTAACAATTATTTTTAATCTTGTATGCTGATTTGGTGTTAATGTGCAACAATGAAGCATTTTTAAAAAATCATCGTTTGTAACATTCTTTAACAATATTTAAAGAAAGTGCAATTCTGCATGCTTTCTTATCATTGTTAAGGATTTTATTTTTTGATATTCTAATCTTTTTATTTCCATTGTAACTAAGTGGCCATGTTCACTAATTTGTGGCTGGCATTGTTTCCTTGAGTTGCATGTTGAGCCACGAAAGACCTGCTATGTAACAAGGCTGATGCATGTGAAATCAGTCAAGGTTCAATGTCCTCATGTTATGAGGATGTGGAAGCTTAGAGAGTGGGATGTCAGCTCAAGTGTTGTCCTTGTCACTTGATTGAGGTTCAAAATAATAAGATCCGTCGGGAATTAGCGTCATGTTGTTTCTAATTGCGATGTTAATAAACAATCCAATTTCTTTAAAATTATTTTTGAAAGTTTTTCCAACATAATAAAAAAAAAAAATTTGGGGAGGGGTCATGATTTGCTGAATATATTCTTAAGCATTTCTGAAAACAAAGAGTATGATTAATTTTTAAAATTCATAAAAGATTTTTGTATTTAGGATACTGATATGGAAATTATATTTTTAGTAATTTTCTTGAATTTATGTAGCAAAAAAATGGCTGGTACTTTTTCATTGCCTAGTTACAAATAGTACATAATCAAATACTTCATTTTTAGTTACTGATAAATAATAGAATGCAATTTTCAAGTCCTATTTTCAAGTCGAATTTATAGTATATGAATTAAATAATGAATCAATCTAAAGAAACAAATCTTTTCATATCAATAAAATATAATTTATTTAAAATGGGTACAATTTTATAATATATGTGTTCAAAATTTTGTATGGCACTAATCTAATTCTGAAATAATTAAAAAAAATAGGCTTTTTTAGTGTAATTAAATTCCAGTGGTAGGATTAAGGTACTTATGTTGTGACTTATTTTTTACACAATAATATTTCGAGGTTTCCCATCTTTCCCCATCAATGAAAGCATCTAATGATTTGTATAAATATTAAAATTTGAATTATTCCTAAATACTTATTTTTCCTTATTAGAAAAAGGAAATTAAGTTAGAAATATTCTTGAAATTGACTTAAATAAATTTTTATCAAATATCACATATTATATAAGAATGTCCTAAAAATAACTATAGGCTCACACACTCACATGTAATCTTTTCAATGAGTAAAATTGCTAGTTTTTTTCAGTTTTGCAATATATCAAAGTATTCATTCAAAAATAGACATTCTTTCTGCAGAAATTAGGTCAGAAAGTAGATCATACATTCAAGTGTTATCTTACCAGATATATTATGCATTTTTAAATTTTCTATTTCAAAAAAGGAATACTTGTGCATATCTTATGAGAACATGAATCAGTATTTATATATAACTTAAAGAAAATTTTAATGCATGACAACATGTTTTTTAAGTATGTCTCTTTATGAATATTAAATATTGTTATATTCAATTTGTCTTCTGACCGGTGTGGTGACCAGGTATGACAGAATAGTCCCACTGTAACTCATGCATGTCGTACGAGACGACTAAAATGGGTACCCAGCGTCTGAGGGTATAGCCAGGCATCATTACTCCAAGGCACCCTAGTGATCTTTTCCCTTCCTATGGGGTTTACTGTCTTTGGTAAACACTTGTGACTCCCCCCCTCCTCCAGATAACCCTTACAATTTTCTCTATTTTCAACCTTCCTTCTTGGTAACCAATTTCCCCCCCCCCCCCCCAATTTTTTCATGTCTAGACTGCAATTAAATCTTGTTTGGCGCAGCATAGCCACATCTGGCTCTTGCACCAATAACTTTTACATTCATTCACTCACTCACTTAATTTGTCTTCCTCCTTTATTTTATGTTTGAAATTGATAATTTTCAAACATAGCATATTTTTGAAAATGAGTTTGTTTTGATTCTTTGCAGAAATTGTCTGGTAAAGAATCATCTCCCAAAACGTCGAAATCAACATCGAGGAGCAGGAGTCGATCAACTGGTCGAACTACTCGCTCCAGGTCTCGCTCGCCTGCCAGGAGGGAGAAGAAGACATCAACCCAAAAAAATGAAAAGAAATCAAGTACAAAAGAAGATAAGAAAAAGGCAGAATCTTCTAATTCCAACAGTGTGTCCAAAGAAGAAAAGGAGATGCCTCTCTTGACCAGGGAGAAAGTTGGGTTAATCAAGTCGGATAAATATGAACCATCAAAATCTTCTTCTGTGGTGGTAAATAGTTATTCAAAAGAAATGAGCGTCACTATGGAGAAATATGAGGGCACTTCAGATCGCCTGAGGTCGTCAAGACTTCCTGCCCTGCGTTCTACAGAGGTGAGTTAGTATTTTTTGGAAATTTTAAATAGTTCATGATGTACAGTTAATTATTAGGTGACATGGGCCTTATTATATGGAAATCCTGCAAAAGTTGATAAAATTTTATTAATTTGTATTACATTATACGGAAACCATTTTAAGCTACTGTTGGAAATAAGTAAATGTGCAAATTAGGTTATAAATGTTATCAGATTATTACATAAATCAAACAAATTCAGTAAACCTAGGTCTAGTAACTATTTTCAGTTAAATATTGCAGTAAATAAAGACTTTGACTTGTGGTAAAGTATATAATGATGTCTAATTATAATTATGCAAATTAAACAAGCAAAAGAAAACCTTTATTGAACATGCTAATTCACAAAAATAAAACATTTAAACTGATATTCATAAATACATAATGTCTCTTTATGAAAAGGATAGCCTTATTAAAACAAAAACAGTGTTATAGGAGGGTTGTAGCAATTTTCATTTCATGTGCTCTGCTCTTTATTTTCCTTTTCTCTTCGTGAAAGTTAAATGCACTTCCCAATCTGTATTTTTAACAGTTAATTATTTGTAGCAGAAAAATGAATTTTTGTTTAGTATCAAGATGCTACTTTATGAAGCTCACTAAACCAGGGATCGGCAACCTATTGAAACGGAAGAGCCAAAAGTTACAATTTACAAAATTTTCCAGTTTTGAAAGAGCCACTAAAACTTTTCAATTTAATTTTATGGTATTTGCATGTATATATATTTGGTTTTTGATTTAAAATAAACTTTTTTAAATACGGATTAATATTTATTCATATAAAAGCATATATACAGATAGTTATATCAATGGGAGCATTGACTTTGTATGCTTTTTGAAAGTTTGATTAAATATGGCTTATAACTTGTTGTTTTAAGTTTCAAGCACGACTTTAGATTTCTATTTGTTAATTGACTTCTAACTTTACTTTTTATTATATTCATGCAAGAGAACGCATGCTCACACGAATATGTCGACCCGAAGATTGTCAACACTCCATATGCCACTTTCTTCACCTCACTGTAGAATTCTGGAAGACTATTCCATGTGATGAATATGAGGATCTCAACTCGCGGAATTTCTTTTAGAACTTATCACTTGTGCTGCTCGATATGCATGCATTTCTGGACCTCCAACTATTCCAATTTGCTCTTGAGTTCTGTGACCTTGTTATTCCACAAGTATTTAGTTTCCAAATTCAGCAATTGCATTTGAAAGCGATCCAGCAACAATTCCAATGATTGATTGTTTTGTGGGATATGAAGCAACAATGACTTTTATCCCTTTTTCAGAGATTCTTTTTATTCAATAAATATCAAAATATTTCTTCTTTTGCAAGAATGCTCTGAAAACTTATTTATTACCAACGGTTCTTTCCAAAAATTCTTTGGAATTAATATTTTGCTGTGGGTCTATCTTGAGAATATTTCAGAGAAAATTTATATGAATGGCGTATTTATTGCAGGTCAAAAGAAAATGTTCAAAATCGTTGATGAACAATTCCAAATGTCTCAATGTTCATCTCATTTGTATTTGTGTTGAGAGGTTTTTGTTGGCCTACCTGAGTTGGCATTTGATAAATAATGCCACAAACAGAGTAAGACAGACTCTAATATTTTAAAATCCAATTTTATTTACATGATATATACAGAACTAATTAATAACATCACTCTTTAAGCCAAAAGCTACAGAATCATAGTGATAGTCTCATCGATCATCAGTCAAGGTCTCATCAACCATCAAAGTTCTCATCAATCACAGCCAAGGACTCATTCACCATCAAAGATCTCATTAATCACAGCCAAGGACTCATTCACCATCTAAGATCTCATCCGATCACAGTCAAGATCTCATTCACCAAGATCTCCTTATATATATATATATATCCGGAATCTGCATTCGACGGTGTCGAATGCACATTCCCGATTCCATTGCCAGATGCGTGGGATGACGTCATATCGGCAACACGTGATTACCGCGATATGACAACATTTGGCCCGCCTCCCACACATCTGGGGGATGTTACAAAAATCAAACCACTTTCAAGTGCTAGTATATCAAACCTAAAAATATACAAAATTCATATTTATATATAAAAAAATAATTTGATATACCTTATATCTTTATACATAGCATTGAATTGCTACTCCCCAGCAGCATCCATCAAAACAACGCATTCCGCCTCTATAGTGGATAAAGAGACACTACGTTGTTTCGATGTCCGCCAAGAAATAATACTCCGATCACAAAACATTTGATTAGGGGAATTGGATGCTTCGTGGAATGAATCTACGATTTTTATGTCTTTAAATTTTAACTATCAATTATTTAAAAAATTTGATTCTATTTCTTGTTTTATAATACCGGTAAATGAATTTTTACCACTAAAATTAAAAAATTCCGGGTCATAAGGGATTTCATTTGCCTCACAGTAAGTCTTAGTGTCAGTCCTAGATCTCAAACGCATGCCCGTACCCATTATACCATAATATATATCGGTTCTTGATCCATCGGGTCAAGGTACTGCTTTCGGAATCCAATTGATTTCCGACTAGGAGGGAATGGTTGGATCCGAATTGCTTTGATCAGAAATTTCCGGTTCCTTATCAATTAATTTAACCTCTTTGGTTATTTCATTAATCAGTTTTTCTATTTCTGCATCCGATTTGGTTTCATCATCATAACCATCTAATAATATAAAAATTTTTCTTAAATTTTCTTCCCTACCATTTAAACTATTTTCATACATTTTTACATTTATGGTTTCAATAACTTTATTCTTTTCCAGAATTAAAACACGATATCCTCTGCTACGAAGAGCATACCCTAATAATATTCCTTTTTCAGCACGCGCATCTAGCTTTCTACGCTGTTGCTTCGGAATCCCTACAAAAACTGTTGATCTGAAAGTTCTTAAATGCCGTACGGTTGGAACCCTTCCACCATACAATTCAAACGGGTTTTTTTCGGAATGCTTATGAGTTATGCGATTCCAAATGTATGTGAAGCATAGCACTGCCTCACCCCAATTTTCCTCTCCTAATTTCGAATCCCTGAGCATAGTTCGTACTGCATCCATTGCTGTTAGATTAAAACGTTCAGCAACTCCATTCTGCTCTTGGGTATACACGTTTGTTCTTTCATGTTGGATACCTTTATCTTCTAAAAACCTTTCAAATTCCCCTAAACAGAATTCCATCCCGTTATCAGTACGAATATTAATAATTTTGTTACCGGTAAATCTTTCACCTCTATTTTTAAATTTTATAAAACTACTGAAAACTTCCGATTTTTCCCTCATTAAATACACATGAACTTTTCTAGAAAAATCATCTATGATAGTTAAAAAATATCGATTACCGCCTCTTGATGTAGTTTGGATCGGACCCGCCACATCTAGATGTAAAAGTTCTAAAGGTTTCTGCGATCTAATCTTTCTTATTGGTTTAAACGAAACCCTTTTAGCTTTTTCCAATTAAACATGGCTCGCAGTTTAATTCTTGATCTTTCAATACGGGCAATCCTTTAACATTCTTTACAGTCTTCAAAATATAATCCTTATTAATATGACAATAACATTTATGCCATAATTTAAGACTGTTCTCTGAAGAGATCTGATTTATTTCTTCCCGTTTATAATTACGCTCTTTACCCATTTTTGGATAATCTTCCTGCTTATAATTACCCTTTTTACCCATTTTTGGATAATCAGCTAACACATAATAAAGAACATTATTTCGTTTGGCCGAAAACAGTTTTCTACCCTCTTTAGAAAAAATGTCAATTCGCCCATTCTTTCCTACGAAATAGGATCCACTCGCCTCAATGCGGTGGCCCGTCATCAAATTATGTCGAAGCCTGGGTGAATATAAAACATCGGTAAGAGTAACCGTTTGAGTCCCTCTTTGATTTTTACAATCAAAAGTTACATTCCCTTTACCGAGAACTTCACATGTCATCCCGTTAATAGCAGCTTTCATTTCTACCCCAGAAGTCTGTTGAAATATTGTAAAAAGATCGCGATTGCTACAAAAATGCGAAGTAGCAGCAGTATCAAATACCCATGCAGTATTGTCAGTATTTGTTCCCAAACTGGCTTCTGCCAAAAAACTAACATTGGGATTACCTTTTACCTTAGCTTGATTTCTAATCTTAATCCTACAGTTTCTAGCAAAAGGGCCCATTTTCCCACAATTAAAACACTTTGCATTTCGTTTATTATTAGGATTTTCCGGGTGATTATTTAAATTCCCCTTTTGCTGACCATGTTGCTTATCTTTACTTTCAACAAAATTAGGTCTTACATTAATACCTTCCATTGCATATTCAAAATTATTACTTACGTTATCTTATTTACAAAATAATTTTAGGCGAGCTTCCTCTGACAACAGTTCATTTAAAACATTTTCAAAGGTGAACTTTGAGTCCTCAAAACGATAAATTAACTGGACTATACCTTGAAATTTTTCTGGTAGGCATCTAATCAATTGAAATAGCTGAAGCCTCTCTGATATTAGTCGACCAGCATCGGACAGCTGTTGTATGATAGTCCTTATTCTTGCACCATGTAGGTTGATTTCCTCTCCGGGCTTGAGATGGCAACTAAAGAATGCATTGGTTAGCTCCACAATTCTGGCTCTTGAGCTTGGTTGAAAATGAATCTCCAATTTGCCCAAGCAATCCTCAGATCTTCTATTCCCCTGAGTAAGGGCCAGAGCTCTTTCCTGACATTTAGATAGATGAGGGAATAGGCTCGTATCTTCTTTGCTGCACATTCTGGATCTTCCTTGACTTCTATCTTATAAGGGGCATCTGCATTCCTCGACTTCTGCTGGACGATCGGGATAACAACAAATTGCCATAAATCCTTCTCCATCAACAACGCTTTGATATCTTCTCTCCAGCTGGCATAATTGGATGTATTTTAAAGCATTGATTTGGTAATTCAACAACACCATAATAGGTTGATACGATCGTACTTAATATTGGAGTTTACTCTGCATATTTGTGGCTTTATTATTTTAAAAAGAATTCTGACGCAGGCAGATGAATCCTGGGCCCACAACCAGTTGTTGGCGGACCTGAATTATCCCTTGATAATTAATGCCACAAATAGAGTAAGACAGACTCTAATATTTTAAAATCTAATTTTATTTACATAATGTACTTATTTACAGGACTAATTAATATCATCACTGTATCAGCCAAAGGCTATAGTATCATAGTTACGGTCTAATACAATCACAGCGATGGTCTCATCAATCACAGCCAAGGTCTCATCAACCATCACTTTGTACATTTCCATTATATATATATCTGGAATCTGCATTCGACACCGTCAACTCGACAGTTAAGAATCAGCATCCAATGAAAAAATAACTTCATATAACGTAACTGAAAAATTCCGTCGAATGCCAATTCCCCATTGCCAGATGTGTGGGATGATGTCATATCGGCAACACGTAATTCCAAAACATTACCAGTTTGAGATTACTGCAATATGAAAACAGTTTTAATGTCTAGATCACAGATTTACCTTGTTTGGCACAGTATGGCCACATCTGGCTCTTGTGCTGGTAAAACTTCACTATCATCATCATCCATTTTTGTTGTAACTTGGGCACATAACATCATAACAATTTATGCATTTTGTTTTATGCTTACATAAAATATCAAATTATACTTATGGTTATATTTAAATAAAAACACCACCTCGAACAATAACTATTTACAAAGTGTACATTCGTAAATTTCGTATAAAATAAAAAGTAAATTTCTTTTTTAAATTTCTGCAAATTATTAAAATTTAATATATTTCATATATTTTTTATATGAAGATAATGCAGATCCATCAAAAAGGGAGCTTTTCAAACAAAATTAGTGTTTCCTTAATATCAAGTCCCTGTTTAGGCTTTTTTTTAAAAATATATATCTTAGAAATATTTATATTCATTAAAAATTAATTAGAAACTAAATTATAAAACTACTTTACATAAAATTTGAATTTTTCTTAAATAATTTGACACCTTTGATAAGGTAATTTACAACTATGCTAGATACAAAAGCTTCAACCAGAGCATCTACTTTGCTACATTCAATCTTTTGTTTCATGAGAGGAAACAAAAGAATGAATATGATGAACGTTAGATTAAACTGAAATGCTTTTGGGAGTGTATGGTCTCCATGAGAGGTCACAAATCTGGCTTCTGCTTTAAATTTGGTTTTATCATATACAAAACACTCTCCCACATATGTGATAAGACATGTCACAGCTACCTTTCTCTATAATGAAGCGAGCTGTCCCAATCAGTCTGAACAGAAATTTTCATTATTACTATCTGTTTCTCACTAACTGTGTGTGGGGGGGTGTCAGTTAGATTTTTATACCATCTAGGTTTGAAGTATGAATGCGATACTTTATTTTGTTTTGAGTAATTAGCAGTATTTACATTAAATTTCAAGGATATAGATTGGGTAGATAGTGAGTTTTAAATTTTCAACTTATCTTAGAAACATTTGTGTTGGGGGGGGACTGTTTGGGAACTTTTATTAGAATTAGCTACCAATTAAAGATAAATTTGTGTGGGATGAAGGTATTTTGCAGATATCTTTATGGTGTTAAAATGTCTGTATAAAGGCTTATATTACCATGCCTGAAAGGGATAAAAAGTTGTGTTCATACAATATTTTTTATTTCAAATTTCAAGTTGTTAAATTTGAAGAAAATTACATTGTCATTTCCTGATGATTATACCTATAAATTTTCCTTTTTAATTGAAAATATTGAATTCTGAATGTTTGCAAAATATTTAAGTGTACAAATTATAATCAAGCATTTGGTAACCTTGATGCCAAGTAAGGAATCACTCAAATTGTTATAACATTTCATATTTTGATATTGTAATCTAATAATTGAAAATGCCACTGAAGGTAAAACTGCTCTGCTTGAAGCATGCTGGAGCTATGTAGATACCACTTTTGAATAGAATATTTACTTAGTAGAACGTAAAGGAACTCCAAATCTTATTCTTAATCTCGTAGATCTTGCTAGTGCTATTGATTCTAGGGTATCTGCCATAATTGCTTTTTAGAGATTAAATTTTGTTAATTCGCATACACACAAAAATGTGTATGTTTTGCAATGAGTATATTTGTTGGTGTCAGCTGCAGAATGTTAGATGTTTTTTTATGAAACATGACTCACCATCAGGAATTATTCTGAACTTAAGCTGGTATTCGGAAAGAGGAACTCATAACCATCATTAAAATGTCCATGAAGCTGATCATTTTAAGAATAATTAAAAATAATTGCTTAATCGCAAGCATAATGATAGGAGCTTTCTTTACACCTTTGATATAAGTATTGTGGCACCAAATTGGTATTGCATTAAGATTTTCTGAATCATATCCTTATTTGTCAGGGATGTTTGAGAGTTTAGGCTTACTTTCTATTTATGGATAGTGATGGATGCTCACACAGGATTTTGAAATGTGTTATAAAGGAAAGATATTGAAAGCATTACAAGGCCTACATATTCCCTCAACTCATGCTTACAGTGCTCTTTGGAAACAAATTTCCCTCAACAAATTGTGCTGAAATTTAAAATCAATTTAAAAGGAATGTTTGACAATATCAGTAATGTCTTATTTTAGTGGGTTTAGAAGCATAAAAATATGCGTAACTGATTCCAAGTATGCATCAGTGTTTGAAAAGGTTACTCAGTAGTGAAATACTCGCATGTGACCTTATTTCAACTAGTATTTTTTTCATTATGGCTTAAAGTTTCTTTGTATTTCATGCATATATTTCCTAGTTTCTACTTAGATAAAATTGAGTGAGATATCTGTTTCCTGCATCTAATATCATGGTTAAGAATAAAAAGCATCATCAGTAGCCAGTTATAAGACTTTGGTTCGCTGCTATTTAAAAATAAACTGTGTATTAATAATAATTTAATATATGTGTATATATATACATTATCTGTTACAGTTACCTCGTGATACTACGGATTCTAAACCTCTGTTAGAGTTAAGGAATGCAAAGATCTCTGACAAAGCAAAATATTCTGATGATGAAGAAGAAGAGGAAGAGGAGGAGGAAGTTGCAGTAATTCCATCTCTGTCAAAAACTTGGAAAATCATTTACTTCCTTGCTACAGTTATGCGAATAATTTTGGTGCCTGCGTCTCTTATATGTTTGGTCATTGTTTGTCCAAGGGTAAATTAACTGTTTTATAAAATTTTACTGTGATTCCATTTGTAAACTAATATTTCCTTTGACTAATAATCAGTTGAATATTCTATTTTTTTAACAATATTTTGTAAGACACTGACGGATATTTGTAAAAAAAATATATATAACGCATTTATTAGATTTTTTTTTTTTGTAAAAAAGAATTTTAATTTGTATTGATTATAATTATATTTATATTGCATCATGCTAAGCTCTACTGAAACTGTTACGCTATCATTTTGTTTATTTTTACTGTTACATATTGCATTTAAGTAAGTGCACAGTACATAATTTATTGTTGATTAATTGGATGTCTGTTTTGCTGTATTTCTTACTTTTAAAACCATTTTTTTATGTTTAAAATTCAATTAATATTGGAGAAATTTGTCTTTGCTCAACCACTAGCAAATATATACTAATTTTTAAATCCTATATTTTGAAACAAAATTTATGCATTTTATTGATCTACATTGATAATTTTTTGATTTTCAATAAGTATAATTTTTTTTCTGTGATTATATAAACTTCTGTAATTATAGTTACTCCTCGGTTCTGGAAAAAATTAATTTAATTATTGAAGCAGGTGTAAAATCAGTGCAATGTCATAAATAAGTAATTATTTCTTCTAAAAATTAACCCAATGATCCCCCCTTACCTTTTTTCTTTTGTGGTCCTTCCATAATTCTTTTAAATTATAATTTCAGTTTACATACCTTGTATTCAATTATTAAAGTATTATTGGTGATAAATTATATGGGTGGGTTCACTTTGAGAAAGGGTGACTTCAATTGTGAAAATTCACGATTCAAAACATCTGCCATTGCACTCGGGAAGATCATTTCAACTCTCTATGGAGGACATTTGTTCTGAACATTCATATAACATTTGGCACAAAAGAAATACAGGTAATTTTTATTAATAACTGAAGTTAGCTTTTCGAAGCATTGAGGTTTGTACGAGACTTATGTTTAAGCAAAATTCAATATGGGATTTTAAAATATACAGTAACCATGTATGCAAATGTGGAATGTGGTACATATACATTATGTATGTATGGATATATATAATTATATTTATAAAAAGATTATCAGTATTATAGAAAAGTAAATTTCTTCATGTTATTTGTATTCTTTAAAAAGATATTTTCAAAACCTGTCATGATAATGAATATGAATGGGAATTTTTTTTTAAATCTTTGTATTGAATAAGAGCTATCTTCTTTTGTATGTATTGCCTTCTCCCCTCCTTAATAGAATTGCACACAACAATAGAAAACATTTACATATACTTTGCATTTTATAGGTTTATACTTCTGTTGCCAATTCCTAATATACATATAACCATTGTTTTTATTCCTTGTGTCATAGAATTATACATGCTGGTTATTTAACTTCTTATACCATAAAAATTTGTAGATTGCAATGTATCAAAATCACTACCTCATTGATTGATAGCCACTTGAATATTCTTACAATCTTTCAAGTTATTTTTTAAAATTATATTTAAAAAATGAAGGTATTTGAACTCTTTCAGCTTAAATTGTACATTAATTTAAAATTTTGAAAACTTACAATTTTCATTCTTTCATATTGTAATGAATTGAATACATTGAATGTAACGTATTAATTTTCATAAAAACAGCACTAGTAGAGTTAAAATAAAACAAGCTGAAAAATCTCTTGAGAGACAATGGCATGAAACAAAAACAATGTTTTACTTGTAATCAATTGTATACTAAGCATCATATATCATCATCAAATTATTATGGAACAGCTATATATATTAATATGTAGTAAATCTTTAACACAAGTGCTGCTATAGAAACATATTTTCATGTATGTATTTGTTTCTTCACAGAAATCTTGCCAACTGGAACCATTTATGCTGTTTCGCAAGTGGAGTGATATTCTGCATATTGTGAAGTATCCTTTTGCAGGAGTGGTTGCCTATCACATTCTTCATTGCATTCTCTCACTGATTCCATTTGGAAAGAAAGTGGCAGGATTTGCTAATGAAGTGGACAAGAAGCCTTTGGAATATCGTTTGAATGGTTATTCATTTCTGGATTTTCTCTGACACACTCACACACACACATTACTCAACTTTTTTAATAATTCTAAATATATTTTGTATCCTTTTTTTTATGTATGATTTCTTTAAAAAATAAAACAAATGGTTAATTTAAAAAATCTAGTTTTTTTTTAAATTTATTATTTTTATATCAATTTATGTTTAAATTATTGAACAGAATCAATTTTCAAATATAACAGTGAATTATTATATATATAAATATTTATACAATATATTGCTTGATAATTAATATGAATGTTTAAGAAAAAAAGGCAAAATTTTGAATAATAAACCATTATTTTATTTTATCTGGAATATTCTAAAAATGTGGAATTATTTGCAAACATTTCAGTTGCTCTTTCACAAGCTAAAATTTATCCCCTTTATAGTTTCTCAAAAAAAAAATTCCAGCACTAAAAATTTGCATGAATTTTAAACATGTGTATTATGAACAATTAAATTTCAATTTGAATAACATTAATCCACCCTATGTTCAGATTGAATTTGTAAAAAAGACTAACTTTGAGAGCCAAATTTGAGAGCTTTTATAATTGGATTTGTGTTGAGAATTTGAATTAGAGCTTCATGGTGGATTTTTTTTATATGTTTGCTTGTTTACTTTCCCCCCCCCCAAACCAATTGTACTGTTTGTTGGCTCATGCATATATATTATACTATAGTAGAATTTATAGGAGTTCCTATAAAAAAAATTTCATTAATCATAGATGTTAATCGGTTTTCTGTATAACTATTTTATTCAGAACTGGTATGCAATATTTTAAACATATTTATGTTGTAGATCTGGAATACAAGTTTTACTTTTCACTATACAGGTTTGCTGATCCTGCTGCTGAATATTGTTGTTTTTGGCCTGTGTTTCTACTTTGGTCTCAATATGAATTGGGGCTTTGATAAGTCCAGAGGCATTGCTTTTAGCTGTGTATTTTATTGCATTCTCTGGGCAGTTGGATTGCACATCTACTCCTTGGTAAAGGCTAATGGCACTGCACAAACTAAAGGTGTGGCTTTGCTCCATTGTGTTACCATTTCAGAGTTTTGTAGCCTGCAGTATTAATATAAAACTAAGTCAGTTTATAAGGTTAGGTGTTATTTATATCTAGTTTTACTAGAAAATGAGATAAAATCAATTAACAATAGTTACTAACTGGATTAATTGTATTTGTAAATTGTAGATTTTTAAAAATCAGTTTATGTAATGAAACTCTTGTAATATATGCTTTAGCAATAGGAGAGAAATAATAGCTAAGATAAAATGTATTGGTATAATTATATTGTTTGAGTGATATAATATTTATCATAATAAGAAATAATATTTGTATCAGATTTATGTTAGTTTACAGCACTATTTCTGAATGTTAATTTAATTTTTTAAAGAGGGAAACTTATTGGGATTTTTTATTGGGAAATTTGCTTTTTTATTATATAGGGAAAAATGTATTAAATTGCTTTCATTCTAATCTGAAATGTGCTAGAGCTCTATATTCATAACAAAATGGCATAATAAGAATTTTTATTTTATTGAAAATGAATCTTTGGAGGAGTCTTAATTTGCATATTAAATATTTAGCAAATGTTTCTCCCCCATATTTAAATTATTAACATGTGTATATATAGCCTGTTTAGAATAAATGTTATATAACAAAGTAGAACGTATTATAGTTTTGTGAGCTTTATATTTATATTGACAGCTATCAAAATGTAATTTTTTTACTGTAGAGTGCTTTGAAATTAACAATGCATAAAACACTTATTTTTATTTCTCATAAAATGCGTTAAATCTGTTGTTCAAGATTCATTATCTTATGTGGCAGATTAGTATTTCTGATTTAGGAGTGAAAAGGTAATTCAAAAAAACTTTTCAGTAAGAATTATAAATAATATTTTGTTGCAGTTCCAGTCCTTGGAAAATTCTATAATGGCTCTTATTCAAATCCTGTTCTCTTTGGAAAATTAGATTTAAAAAGTAGTTTCATTCGATTTGGTCTAATGGGATTGGTGAGTTATATTTTATTTTACTAATTGATATGCATGTATAAACTTGCTCATTTATTGTAAGGAATTAGTTTTTTCTTTACTTCCTGTGAATTTGTAATGAATATGTTTCTTTTTATGTATTATTTGCGACACATTCGCTCCTTTTTTTAAGTGGTACAGTAGATGCCCACTTAACATGCCTTTGGGCTCAAAACGTTACTTAATGTCTTTTGTGGAATTTATGTGTTTGGTAACTTTGAACCATATTTCTCCAAGCAACATATACTATTCCATTTCTATTTAGTAATGCACTTAAATGAGTTTTAAAAAGTTACAATGTACATATTTAATCTGATATTCTGTTTTTATTTTCATAGGTCATCCTGAATCTAAGTATCCTGTCAAAGTTTATTTTGTCAAAGGCATTTTTTCCAATTCCTATGGCTTTAACATCTGGAATGCAATTATTTTTCGTCTTTGATTTGTTTGTGAGAGAGGTAAAAAAAACAAAAAATCATTGTATTAATGGATAAAGAGAGAATTCTAAGGTTTAGTTTTTTTTTTCCCCCAAAATATTGAAATCTTTTTTGTTTGTATTTTCAGTAAAGCTATGTTATTATAATACGTTGAAAGTACAACAAATATTCTCTGTTCTATGCTTAGGAAGGGGGGGTGCCAGCTCAAGCGTCGTCTTTGTCACTTGACAGAGGTTCAAAATTATGAGGTCCGGCGCCAGTATACTTCTAGAACGAAGTCAATAAAACCAACCAAAATCTGCTCTTTGCCTCATTAGTTTTATATAAAATTATTAAATCAACCGTACCTTTGAGAAATGAGGATGGAAAAGTAATCTAGTGATAACTTGTAAAAGTAAATACTCTTTAAATCTTTAAAATAGGAAATTACTCGGTTTTGTGCGATTTCATTTAAAATTCATAAAAGCACTCCTTTTGCTTTTTCATTTTTTTTCCCTTCTTGCTTTATAATTTTCTTAAAGTTTTTAATTTTTTCAATATTATTCTTAACATGAATTTAGACTATACTATTTTTAAAATTTAATTTTAAAAATTGATCAGTGTTCTGAGAGAAAAAAAGAAAATTTATAATTTTTCCAATTTTTTAATTTTTTTGTGCTTGATGAAAAATAAGTTGAACAAGCAATTTTTAATTTATTAAACAATAAGCTATTTTTTGAAACTTAATATTTCTTCTTAGGTAAATTTATATAAAAAAAAAATTTATTTTATTTAGGAAAAATTACTGAGCACAGCTACTTACTCCAGTGATACTTTTGGCTATGCTTTCATCTTGACGACTGGCTTTTTGATTCCAATTGGCTTGGCTCTTCAAAATGTATATCATTATAGTTGTGATGCTAAGACCAATGTCATTCCACATTATGGATTAGCAGCTATGTTGATTGTATTCTGTATGTACTTTTTTCTTTTATCTGTGAATACTGAAATACTTTATTCATTTTATAAAATTCTTATTTTTTTAGAAAAATACATTGTGTTTAGAGACATGACATTTAAGAATTTGATGGTGTGTATGTTAAGTGTGTGTGTATATATATTAATATAATTTCTTTAGCAAATCCTTCATTTGTGTGAAGTTTTTTAGTTATCATAATTTTGTTGAGCTCATTCCTAGGTTTTTTTTTTTTTTTTTTTAAATGTTTGATTTTAATCACTTAAATATTTTTGAACTTCTAGGCTTTCTTCTGAATTGTACTTCCGGACTAGATTTTAAAATGATGAATTATTTGTATCAATTGACTTAATTGAATTAAGTTAAGAATTTTTAATATTTTAGAAAACAGATATAATTCTATAACTTTTAATTATTATTTTTCTCTAATTTTCAATTTAAAACATTTTAAAGTTGTGTCTTCGTCCGAGGGTAAAGAATAGGATTCTAGTTCAACATATTTTATTAAATTGGAAAATACTCTGACATTATTACTATTTCTCAATCCTAATCATAGTAAGCATATTTTATTATACTACTCATTTTTTAAAAATTTCAATTGGTCTATTTTTCCTAGTATAAAATATGTTGCATAGTTTTTTCACTTCTATATTGCAATGCTATTTAATCTTAACCTTTTAAATTTAAATTTAGTCTGATAATAAAATATTTCTAAACTTTAAAAGTGTAAAAATATGTAGATATATATATTATAACCACATGAACTTTTTTAATTGAAGAAAAAATATATTGGACTCCTCCCATCTAGTGAATGCATTCTAGAAAATTATAATTTTAGAATTTTTTAAACCATTAAAGGAAATTCAATTTGTAAAACTCCTAAATATGTAATATCAGAAGGAAAGGGGAGGGGGAGACTATTTTGATGGTAAATTTAGCACAGATGGTTATACATTAAATCTTCCTAGATATAAAATCACTCTACTGTAACATCAAAAAATGTGCACTCTGTCTCCTAAAAAGTACTTTGATACTAACTTATTTTAAAATGTTATACAGAAATTTTTTTAACTTTCCTAAGTGCTCTAGAAATTTTTGACCTCATTCCCCCCCCCCCAAAAGAACCTCACTTTAATTAAATACAATGCATCAATTTAAAAGACCTGAATTTTTTTAAAAATTTATGTTATATTTCAATTTGTACCTAAAGATTTCAAAGAAATTTTATTTGAAAAACATAATTCTTTTGGTGAAAGTAGAATGTTGCTGTAACATGATACACCATAGCTTCTGTTATAAGAAAATTACATTTTGTGTTTGATACCAAAAAAAAAAAAAGTGTGATGCATATAATTTTAAGACTTTGTTTGATATGTTTCGTGAAGTTTTTTAATCGACAAAATACCTTTTTTTTTTTTTTTTCAATTGTGTGTTCATTGGCATGTAATTAGTTTTCCTTTTTATGCAACTTAAGAGGACACAGTACTTATGATTTGACGAAAATACCTCAAAAAATTAAAAACATTTTTTTTGCCCAAATTTTTCTTTATACATTTTTCTATTATCCTATTAACTTTCAGAAATCTATGTTAAATATATATTAGAAGTTATGATAATTTTTATGTTTATTGGTATTCACATTCTCGTGCTAATCATTTCTAGCGGATGAATCTTTGGTTTCTGCCTATTTTAACAATGTCAAGTTGTTTTGAAATATTATGTAGAGATTGAATTCCATTTTCATTGTTCATTTTATCTGCCAATAAATTCTGTGTTTGTTGTCTTGATTAATTTTTATTACCTAATTTTGAAACATATAGTTTCGGTTTTATAAAAGTCTTTTTAAAGACAATGTCTTTTTCAATTTACTTTTTATCATTTACTAATATTGTAATATAGCATTTGTTTATTATTGGGGATATTTTGAATGTTTCCTATTTTACGTATTACTTGCACATAGCAAATAATTCATAAAATCCATTAATCAAAGGTTTTTATTTTAATCGTACTGTGTCTCCTTTTAGTATAATAAGAGTTCTTTGTATGATAAATTTTTTAGTAATTTGTTTTGGTGCATCCCAATATATATGGGAAAGTTCTTAAGGTAAAAAAAAAATTGAATGGCTTTGTGTTAGATTTTAAAGAATTAAACTCAATTTTTTTTTTTAAAGAATTGTAGAATAGTTACATAAACATTTAAAATGTGACTACAAAACTTTTGTAGTCTCTGTCTCCTTTTTCGAAAAAAATTCTCATTTGCATAACTAAATAATGATAGTGAAAGATATAATTTATATTTTAAATTTTTGTTTGCTATTGTAGTAAATCTGCTGAGTGTATGTTATTTTTTTTTTTTTATGAAAAAAATATTTAAATTAAATTAACTTTTTGATATACTTTTTATTAATTTTTAAAGAAAATGTTTTAGACATATTAATATGTTTTCAAGGTTTAGGTTGCAACTCATTTTGCATGTGGTTTGTTCCTTTAAAAAATATTCATAGTTTTCTTAATTCAAGTTAGAACTTGAATTTTATGTGGAAATTATTTCATTTCAAATTAAGAAGAAAGGTCAAAAAGTACATTCTAATTAGATTTTATTTATTTTAAATAACAAATTTTTAAACGGGATGGGGGAAATGATCTTGCGATAAAGAGCTGATTTCAAAAATTGATTTGCAAGTTTGAAAGACAAGTAATAATAAAGAGTCTTTATAAATGTCCCATATTATGAATATGAAAAAAAATTAAGATAATTTTCAATTGCATCTTGAAATAAGAAGTATTTTGTTTGAACTCCTTTACCTCCTCATTGCTGACCAAGATTTACATTTAAAATTAAGTTTCTAATAAAAGTGCAAAACTATCAAGTAAATTTTTAAAGGTAAAGAGGTTGAATAAGTTTCATTTGACAGTATTTGTCTCTGCAGCTTAACTTTGTGTTCAACTAAAATGATAGAGAATGAAAAAATTGTCAAGCTAAAAATAGCTTATTTTCGTTAAAAGATCCGTTATGCATTTTGAGAAATACAGTAGCATGTGTTTGAAAATTCTCCTTCATATTGTTTTAGTAACCAATAATTCTCAGAAGTATGATCTATTTATAATTGAAGCTCTAATTTTTGTCTCTTTCCAAGTCTAAATATTATCTGAATCACAAAAATATTTTGGAATGATATGGAATTAGTTTTTTTTTTTTTCTTGAAAATTTAAGGTATGATTTTTTTTAAAAAAATTTTCACTTATGCTTCATTCAATTCTCTTATTTATTTCAGTCATCGGCTACTATATTTACCTGTCATCTACGAATTTGAAGCACAACTTCAGAAAGAATCCATTCAGTCCAACTCTTGCGAGTAAGACATTTTTTTTTTTAAATCTTGCTTATAGAATTATGAAAGTGTTGTATTTATTGAGATAACTTGTCGTTCCATTCATACATTATTAAAATATTATGCTAGATTATAGAGTTATCCTGTGTAATTTAAACAGTACTTATCTCTTATTAAAGCACCAGTCATGAATAAACATAAATGTAGACTAGAAGTATAGTCTAATTGACATTGCTAATAATGTCTTATTGCATTGCTTTTTGAAATGAATTATTCATGAATATATAGTGAAATTATGCACTGATAATCATTATAAATAGCAATATATTAAGTAAGAGAAAAAAAGGAAAGCTTTTGAAATGGATAATTTCTTGATTGTAAAATAGTAAATTATGTCTATTGTAAGACTTGAAGCTCCAATCTATTCATCAAAATGTTGCAAAAATATTTATAAGTATTTTATTTATTAGAAAACTGCTCAAAATTAGGTATGAAAAATAAACTTAATATAATTATTCATTTATCTTGGGTTTTCAAAAACTATGTTAAAATATAATAAAATACTGAAGATGTTAATAGCTTTGCATCTAATTTATTTTTGCTGTTTGTTTATCTGTTTTTTTTTTTTTTTTTTTTTTTTTTTTATTTTTTTTTTTATTATATATGTATATTATTATAAATAATGTGATCATATCAATTTTTTTTTTTAAAAAAAGTAATATTATATATATGTATATTATTATTATCCCTCATATTTTAACATCCAAAATCCTACAACAACACTCTATTAAAAAAAAAAAAACTGATTCACCAAGAAGGAGTTGTCAGATGGAGACAAAAATTGGCAGATAGGAAAATTATGAACAGAATAGAAAATGATTAAAATTTCAGAAAAATTGAATGATTTATTGCAGAGTTACATAGTAATGAGCTCAATAAGGTGTTGACCTACCTCTAGCCTGGATGCAAGCTGCCACACACAACGTGGCATAGAGTGATAAAGCTCCCTGAAGGTCTCCTGTGGTGTTTCTTGACAAATTTGCTCCAATTGTCGGGTTAGGTCATTAACATTTCCTGGTAGATACAGTCGCCTTCCCATCATATCCCAAACATGCTCAATTGGAGAGAAATCTTGCTGCCCAGGGAAGTGTTTGACAAGCTGTTACAGTTCACAGCAATGGGTGCCGTATGTGGTCTTGCATTATCTTGCTGAAAAATAAGGCCAGGGTACTGCAAAAGGAACAGTAGCAAAACAGGTCTCAGAATGTTGTTGATGTATTGAATGGTCATGGTGGACACTAGTGTGCAGGTTGCACGTCTGATGGTTGATACCGATGAATCAAGCGCTGTGACAGATGATCTGACAATCACTCTGTCCTCCAGATCTGCTGTTGCCCTAGGTGGACTGCTACCATCATGGTGCTGAAATTTGCCATTGTCCACCCCTTCTTGCTAGCATCTTATAATCATCATATCGCTTTGACCCATATGACAAGCACTTCTCCAATTTATCCAACTAACCTCTTTCAATCCATTGATACAGCCTCTTTCAAACTCTGACAGTTGCTTGTAATGATCTCGAATCCTGTGGCGAGGCATTTTTCAGTTGTTGAAAGGTATACTAAATCGCTAGGCAACGGAAAATTTGACCATCAGATTAAAAATCGCTTCTTATATACACCTGCTGAGTGAGAGTTCCGATGTGCTGTAGCTCCCGCTATTCATTCATTGGACGCCAAATTTTAATCATTTGCGTGCTCAGTCCAAACGTCTTTGCATATGGAATTTCATTACAATCAGTCCCCTCCTTGATGCGTCGTTTTTTTTTCTTTGTTATAAAGTACTATTTTTCAGTGTGTAAGGCACTTAGTTTAATGTTTTCTGCTCAAAAAGTTTGAAATTTTATTAAAAGAAATGACTTTGACATAGTAGGGCTTTTAATGATTGTAAATATTATAAACATATATGATTTTAATATATTTCAGTTGGTTTTTATTAAATGTAATAAAGGTTCAAAATATATTTAAAAAAAAAAACTGTGTATGTAAGTGTATGAAATATATATATATATTAATTTTTGTAATATTTTTTTGCTTACTAACAAAAAAATTAATTAAAAAAATTCTCTACTCTAAAATAATTTTATTAATTTTTACCTTTTCTTACCGTGTATCAGAAAAAATTCCTGTTTTAAATAAACAAGATGGTTTTTTTTAAGTATATACTAATTGATTGATTTAAAGACTTCTGACATATTTCTAAAATCAGTATCATTGAAAAATAACAGTAAGACAAAATTAGAAAGTACCCCAGTGCTTAATTTTTTTTGAATATTTTAACAATATTTATAATAGTTACACTAACAAATTTAATTAAATTTTATATCTCTTATGTTATTTAGTGGTGGTTGTATCTTAATGTCATGATAGCAAATTTGTGTGGACAGGTTTTTTCCCCCCTTCTTTGGGTCATGGGTTCCAAGCCCTGATAATTATACCTGATTATCGTGTATTGGAGCTGATGCACGTTAAATCTGTCGAAGCTCCAAGACCTTCCATTGTTGTGCAAGTTTGGAGAGTGTGGTGTCAGTTAAAATGTTATTAAATATTAGACTGTATGCATTTGAATTTAAGGCAATTGAAGTAAGTATTTCCTAATGCAGCTACATCCCTTTTAAGAGAAACCCATACAACAAACCTTTTATGAATCACCCAACAGTAACTTTTACACCAGGATGTGATTAGTTAAATCACTAAAAAGTGTTGAACCATTTACAGTTTGTTAAAATTTCTATTGGAGCTTTGAGTTCTGAGTCATACATAGTTCACCATCAAAGGACAGTGCGCAAGTCATATCTGCATAATCAGAAATTTTGAAATAAACGTACTTCAAGATTCCTGGACAAAGGATCAACTGCAGAATTTTTATTCCCAGAAATATAACTTGTATCTGTTGTATATTGGGATATTTATACTAAATAACTCAGCTGTTGTGGATAATTATTTCCATTGTTTTTACAAAATACAACAGTTAGGTGTATATGTTCAGTACAAATAGAAAGTTGTTATGCCTTCAACATGCGTTTAAAATGTGCTATGGAACTGTATTTTCCTTGTAGCTATATTTACGTGGTGTAGCTATTAAAAGATGGAACTGACGCTGTGAAACATTTTATTTTAATGTAATGCATATTTACTTATAATCATCTTCAATATGCACCCTTCCTCTCTCCCTACAATATTATATGCACTTTGCGAATGTACTATTGTTTGAAATTCTTTTTTTGTCAGCTCCTTCAGGACACGTGGAACTTTCTCTTTCGCAGCTTCAATGGACTCAAGTCTTGTTCCTTGTAATGCAGATTTCACCTTAGGAAATAGAAGTCACATGACTCAAGATACTACGAATAAATTGGATGGTCTAATGCATGGATGCTACGCTAGTGTCTAGAAACTTCTTGACAGACAATGTGGAATGAGCCAGCACATTGTCTTAGTGGCGAACCTATGTCTTGTCCTCCCACAATTTGGGTTGTTTTTCCTTATTTTCTCGCAGAGTTCAGCTAGAATGTGAAGGTAGCAATGTTGATCAATAGTTTGACCTTCAGGAATCCAGTGAAGGTACACAAATAAAAAAAAAATCATCATTGCTTTGATTTGCTCATTCGAGCTATTTTGGCTCTCAATAAAGATGAACTCTTCTTGCTCGTGGATTGGCTCTTTGTTTCAGGATCATGTGTAAAAACCATGGAAGTCTTCTATCAACTCCTTCGTGATGCGTGATGCTTTTTCTTTCCCAACTTCATGGCACATTCTCATGGTTGAAAAATTTGCTTTACAGATTCTTTGTCAATTCCTATGGTCTCTACAATTGCATGAATACTTAGCCGACTGTCACATCCAACCTAATTCCTGAATTTTTCGATTTTGTCATCCATTTTTGACATGAAAGAGAGACCCAAATATGAATAATCTTGAACGTCTTCTTGACCATCTTGCAAATGCTTAAACCACTCTAAAACACTTGCACATGATAAACATTCATTGCCATACACTTCTTTCAATAATTAATGTTTCAGGAAAGGTTTTTCCAAGTTTCATGTGAAGTTTCACAACAATTTGTTGCTTGCTTTTTTTTTTCTGGCAATACAAAAAAAATAACTAATGCGAATGAAGACATATGTTTATGTAGATTTGTTAACAGAAACGAGAGTTGCTGCATTCAAAAGAGAAGGCTTCACTTCAATCTTGTTATTTAATAGCCATGCCTCATATGCTAAAAAGATGTAAGCTTTCTTGAATAGAGTGGAATAGGCTGCAATGCCATTAAAATGCACAGTGTGTGTTATTGTACATGCTTTGCTAGTTGTGGTTTATATATATATTATTATTATTATTATTATTATTTTTAAACATTTAAGTCTTAATGCATCTTGTGTTCTACATTTCATTATGTTGCCTCCCTATTTCTCAAATTTCTCTTCTCAAAGGAATTTTATGTGATTAGTGTGGTAGAACCACATTGTATGTTTTTGAGAATTATTATTTTAGCATACATTAGCAATAATTTTTTTTTAAAAAAAAAAAAACTTTTTAACAACTTTTCATTGGATTGGGCTTCTTTCTTTTGCCTTTCCCTTTGCAAAGTTCATGTTAGAAAACTTGATCCAATGCAGTATTTTCCAAAAATCTATGGTAATAGTTTGGTATTAACAATTACTTGAATAACTTATATCAGTTGAAGGCAAATGATCCTTTTCAGCGACTGAAATTCATAGAAATTTTAGTTGTTTCTGTCCGAAATTTGTTTTTTGACATAAAATTGCACCAGACTCATGTATGTGTTTAGAAAACCTGTTTTAAATGTTTAATGTGATCCTATTCTTTTTTGTATGCAATTAAAACATCATCTACATAAAAATAAGGGTAATAATTGCACTTTTGGGGTTTTATTCTTCATTTAGTAATATTTGTGGTAGGCACCATTCAAATCTAATTTCGAAAATCTGTTTTTCCTCTAACTGAAAGAAAATTCTTGGTGTTGTGGTATAGGATGTTGATTAGCCATAGTAACAGTTTAATTTACAATAATCCCCTGGCATTTATCATGATTTATTTTTCTTTCTCATTATGAATGAGACTGTTCTAAAGACTTCATGTTTAACTTGTGTAAGGGACATAATTTATAAGTTCATCTCAAAAGTAAGAATCCCTGTATCCAGAATAGCAGTCTTGCAGTGGAATTAAATTTTTTCCATAATTATGCTGGATATCCTAAAACTAAATTTAACCTGTAAAAACCGTAATTTTCAGTGTTAGATTTCTTTAGAGAAGATTCTTGAAAAGCAACCAGAGATATGAGGCATGTTTGTTTAGTACCCTTTTTAAATATGGCCACTGCAGTTGCCATTCTGTGCATGCATGCTGAGTACCCTATATCCATTGGTTAGACATATATGCCAGTTTGGAAGCATTAATCAGTGTTTACATTTATTTAAGCATATTTAAAATGCCTCAGACAATTGAAAATCTTGCTGATACAACCTGTGATTTGTTTTCTGAATGTAAGAAACTTGAAAGTTGCTAAATTAGCCAGTGAAATAATGAAGTGTGCAGCAAAAACACTAATTAATAGAATAGTATGAAAATGAGTAAGGACTTTTAAAGATGCCCATACTAATGGAGCATATTGAGCAACCATCTATCATTATTTGAGAATTGGTGCAGGATGTTGTCATGAAAGTTCAAGAAAGCAGATGCTTTACCTTTTCATCTTCATTTAATTAATTTCTTTTAAGTTTCAAGGAATGTTTTTCTGTGTGTGGTTGGCCCATCTGGTGGTAGATTCCTATAATTAAGATTAAATTCAGGAGCTATTTGTACAATATAAATGCCTCAGTGGTAATTATGTTGAAAATTAGATTAAGGTATAGACTTCCATGTAAAAGTTTTTGAAAAAATTGCACTTTTTTATGTAATATATTTAAACAGTACTTACTTGAAAAACAGGATTCATATTTCACTACCATTTATTATGTATGAAGTATTTCCAATGTGAACATCAGTAAAGAACTTGGTGGTAGCGCTGTCAGCTGCAACTAGATATGTTGATTTAAAAATTGTTATAAAATTGAATATATGTATAAGTATGAATATATATATATAGTGTATATTATTGTGTATATATAGGTTGAAAGTGTAAAGAATTAGTTCAAACACATTCTTGATTTCAATATAAGTAAGTAAAAACAAATTGAAATGGCAAGAGTACGAACTTGTATAAGATGACATACATAATCAGAAAATTGTACTTGCATCACAGGAATTCGAATCCTCACACAAAAGCGCTTATAGAGCTGAATTACATCAGCCAGGATTCAATGAAATGAGGAGTTGTAACCTGACCATGTTGCTTGAGTTTTTATTGTTATGCTATTTTTGGGTAAGTACTTGAAATTTAAGAAAAAATTCAGTGTCAGTAGTACACATGTTTGTACCAGAACTTACTCTCCTCCTGGTAGCAAGCACAGTTATAAAATGCTGAAGAAGCTAATTGGGCTTTCCCCCCCCCCCCATTTTAAAGTATAAAAAGAGTGTCACATTTTAAATTTTTAATTAAACATAGACTCTGTGTTAAGTAAATGGTTTTATTTAAGTAATCAATAGAATTTTCTTCATAAATATTTTTTTTTTTTTACTTTAGATGTGGCGTCGATCCCTACCAGTAAGAAGAAACGGCTCATTTCTTCTGGCCTCTGGGGGAGAATACGCCACCCGAATTATGTGGGTCTTCTTATTATGGCTATAGCTTGGACCCTCCCATGTGGTATATATATATATTTATGGTTGTTAGTTCCTTATCTTTCAATTACAGCTTGTTATCTTTTTACCACCAATTATGGCAAAACGTGAAATACAGTACAATTTCATCTTCCTTCTCTCACAATTTTAGACCACATAAAGAATGAAAATGTATTATCTTTTGTTATATTTAAACATTCAACTGAAGGGGGAAAAAAATGTTTTTTTTTTTTTTTTTTATTTCAATTTGGACAAAGTAGAAAATAAAATATGTAAATTTAGTAAAATGTTTGGTGCTGTTGCTTATTTCAAAGAAATAAATTGCAGGACAATAAATCTCATTCATTTTTGGCTTAACTTTGAATATCTTCATTTGGGGGAAGGATGCATAAAACTTATGCACAATTTTCCAATAATAGATGTAAATTGGCAAAAAAAAACTGGAGCATGATTTGGGCAGAAATTAGATTTTTGATAGATTGATTTAAATTATAAAATGTAATTATATAAGATTTGAATTAGGGATTTCATACATTGTCTAGGCCATTATTAGATTTTGATTATTATAAATTAAGTTATTTTGAATGGTGTGAGTATTTGCAGTTGAAAGATTCTAGGTTGAAGTTGCTAAATTAGAATATAATTTAATGCAATGCAAAGTTGCGCTTACATAAAAAAAAAAAAAAAAAAAATTTAATTTGCTAGTACAATTTGCCTTTCCCATTTGTAGTGATTCTTGCTCATTGAAAGACTTTAAATAATCTTCTCATGATTCTGTTCTAAGTTTTTTCATAAGATTAAGATGCGCTTACAAACTTTGAACACTGCACAATAAATTCATTTGTTTTCTTAATTCTTATAAAGTTTTGTTTTGTAGATTTTGGATGAAATTAAAATTATTATAAATGGAGCTTCATTTTAAATAACTTATTTATTTGAAAACTCAAAGAGAATAATATTAACAGCTATTTAACAAGTTAACGAATGTTACACCATCAATTTAAACACTTGAGTAATTGCACTTACAGCTTCTTACATTTACAAACAAAGACTTTTATAGATTTAAGGTAGTTAAATTTGACAAATGCTTTTTTTTTTTATACCTGTACAATAATTAATTTCTTGGAATTTTGTAGGATTTTCTCATGCACTCCCATATGGACCCTTGGTTTTGTTGACCTTTGCTCTGATAATACGAAGTTTTCGCATTGAAGCTGAATGCAAGGAAAAATATGGCCCTGCTTGGATCAACTACACTGAGAAAGTTCGCAGCCGCTTTATACCGTACATTTTTTAATTCCTCCATCATCACTCCCACATTTTGTATGTATTTCACTGACATTTTTCATGATCGTTACATCATGTAAAAGTGATTTTACTGTGGAGGAATGTCCTTTTTAAAGGAAATGCATTTCACAATGCTACAAATTTTTATTTTATGTTCATAGTACATTTTGACATTTGCTCAGCGTATGTATGTTCTACAACATATTTACAGTGTAACATAGGTAATATATATATATGTTTTTAAACCTGATACTCTCTCATAATCATTCATTATATCACATATGTTTCATTCAAAAGCACATGGGAAACCTTTTAATATTTCGCATAAAAATGTTTTTATCACATCATGTGCAAAGGAAAGTTGTTTTAAAATTTTACATATTGAATTTTGATGTCAATTTTGTTTTTTATATTAATACTTTTTGATTATGTAGTATGTTGCAAGTTGTATTAAAATAGTTTGGGAAGTTGTAGTTTTTGTAGCAGTATTAATGCTTGCTTTTCTTTTTATTCAATGATTCTATTCAAGCCTTTTAGATTATGTTGATTCGTTATTTGACTTATTGATTTAAATTAATATTGCATTGCCATACTTAAAATTTATTTTCATTTATTAGAATATTTTATTAAAGTAATTGATTTTAATGTTTTCTGTTTACTGTTGAATTTTCATGAATTAATTTCTTTTGATTTAAAGTTTTATTAATATTCTCATAGCTATAGTAGTTTATTTTTACTCTAAAGCAAATTTTAACTTTGATATCATATTATATTGAGGAGTATTATTTCTAGCATATTGTTTTACATTGTGATCCCATTACATTTTGTGTTTAGAATATCAAATTCGTTAATAGATGTTTGTTAATTTATATTTGCTGTGCATATTTTGTTGCCATTCTTATTTTCTATCATAGTATGATTCAGAGGAATAAGCCTTCAATAATTTGAATTGTGTGATTTATGGTAGAAATCTAATATGTGTAGTGAACTCTTGAGTAAAAAAAATATGGAATTATTTGTGAATATTTTCATTATTGGTTGAAATATAAATATTGGATAATTTGAAAATCTGAATTCAATTTTTATTATATTAGTGATTTAAAAATTTTGTGTTCTTTCTATAATTTTAATGTATGTTCCATTTGTATTTTTTTGAAATAAATGGATTTCTTCTTGGGTTTATATTTATATAATCCCCCTCTCAGTTGTTATATGTAAGTATTTTTAAGCACATAATGAATTCAGTGAATTGACATTAAGAATACCTAAATAAATATTTTTAATATAGCTCTCTTTTTGACATATATGAATGGTTTATTTACTTTACTGCTTGCTGTTATTTATTTATTTTTGACAAAACACGCTTATTAAGTGTAAGAGAAAATCTTAACTGTTGGAAGCTGAACTTTAAAATAGGAAGTTGTACATGATTTTTAAGTCTGTTTTAATGATTTTGTATCTCACCTATTTCTGTTTCTTAGGAAATTATTTATTAAACTTATATTTGTTTTGATTTTGAAAGCAATTCTGAAATGTGTTAAAATTGCTTCAATAATTTATGATGATTCTTTTTCTGTTTCATTAATTTGTTGACTTGGCAAGTACTTATGGAGATAAGCCTTGGCTTTAAAAATTTTGAGGAATACCTACTTTTCTTGGTTTTATATTAATTTGTATTGATTTATTCAAATGTGATACATTGTGTACAGTTTAAAATGTACTGCGTAAGATGATTCTATAGTAATAAAACTCTGTACTCAATTTTTAAAAAGGGCTCATTTAAATTATTTATTAAACTTAAAAGAAAAATTTAATTGCATAATTTAAAATATTAAAATCATATATTATCTTTAAAAATCTCAATGTGCTGTTTGAAGACTTTAACAGTTTGTTCAGTGTAGCTTATTTAAAAAAATGGATGTTATAACTCTTTGTTGCAATTAAACTTTATGTACGAGAAATTATATTGTATTTGAAGTAGAATATATTTTTAAATTGAAACAAAACAGCTAATTTAAATGTAATGTATGTAAAATATGCTCTTAACGGTAAGTGAATGTAATGTGCCCTCTCTTTATAAATAACTTATTAAAACCATAATCTTATAAATACCATAAACAAAAAGAATATACTTTTTATAGTTGTTATTTATTATTTAGACAATGTTTTTCATTTATTATTTTACCTGAGTTTTTGTGTGTATTGCTTATTCTTGTAGAAGTTTGATAATCTGTGTCTCTTTTACAATTTATATTTAGTTGACTGGATTGTTTTGTATTTAGTTTTTGTTTTGAAAACTGTACATAAGGAGCATCTAATAGTTACTTTTTAAAACACATCATTTCATCTCTGAATTCTATTGTAAAGATCATAATTTTATGTATGTTAGTTTTTAAAAACTTTAAATATGGGGAAACTGTTTAAAGATCAATTTCTGTTTTTAAAAAATTGACTATTTTAACTTGTAAGTTTTAATCTAGTACCTTTCAATGATTTTTTTGGCCAGTTTAATGGTTATACATTTATAACTGGCATTGTATGATATAGTAATTGAACTATGATACATACTTCTATATCTGTATTGGGTATGTACTATAGAATTTAATTGAACTTTTATAAATATTTCTTGCATGATTAGACATGTAAATGTTTGATATGTAAGAAAGATAATTGATATTGGAAGTTAATCTTATCTTGATTTTTTTAATAAATTCGGAATAAAACTTCATTAGTCTTGTAAATAAATATTTGGATATTTTTAATGTATGTTTTCTAACTTTTGTTTTTCTAATCTTCATTAACCATGAACAAATAATATCCATCCATAACAGAATGTTAAAGCATGTTATTTTCCTGGGAAGTTTGCTGACAAACAAGTTATTTAGGAGATATTTTAGCAATATGCATCAGGTGTGTTTTTTTTTTTTTTGATAATTAAAAAAACCTCAAAATATATTTATTACTTTAATTTCATAATTATACAAAGATTTGTAACTTCTTAGAATAATTTGAAGTATTTTGTCAGAAATTGTAAAAAGCCCCTTTTGAAGCAGATTTTCTTTGTGCAAAAGTAAAAGCTTTTTATTTGGATTGCTCCTTATGTTTACTGTTTAAAATCTGTATTCATTTTGTTTTTAAAATTTAGTTGACAAAGTCATCTAAGATTAATTGTACAGCATCACTATTGGATTTCTTTCTTTTGCATTAAAAAGATATTTTGTAAAATTTATCGTAATGTGTTAGTGCAATGGTTTTACATAATAAAAAACCTTCTTTGGACAAAACATAGTTATTTTGATCTTTGATAGACTTTGTAATTCATTTCAGATTGTATCAATTTAAAAAATATATATAAATTAGACAAAATTGTAATTTTCCCAAACCACTCCTAAGCATAACTATTTAATAGTTTCAATTATACAATAATATTGTAAAGTAGTACAATTATATCATTTGCAAATGTTAGAGTCTAATTTATACTTATGATTTTTATGAATATGAACATATACATGATTTTAAAAAAATATTGTAAGTGTTAAATATTTAATTTAAAAAAATGAAGCATTCATCACAACATGAAAATTAATTATACCAATTATATAATACAGCATCATTAACAAATGCTCCCTGGCAAATACTTACATATGAGAAATATTGAATAAAATAAAAAGTGTTGATGCACATTAATTGGAATGAAGGTCCAATTTTTATACAATGTTGTGTAAAGTTAGGGCAATTATGCACTAGCCCAGTTGTCTTTTTTCCCTTGAATTGATTCAAAATTAGAAGTTTTGCTTGCCAGTAGCTTGTAGTTAATTTAAATTATAACGGATCTGAAATTTTTAATTTTTCTGTGTTACAAGTTAATTTTTTTGTATCTATGTGATCAGTTGGGGGGAAATCCCACATAATTTTCATGAAAGACTCAAGATATATAGTTTTTGAAGTCATAGAAGATGCTGCACTTGCCTAAGATTTTGAAATATATCCTTGAATTTTTTTTTTCATGGAATGGATCTGAAATAATATGGCTGAAAATGTGACTATCTTTTATTTGGAAAAATGGAACTTTAATACAAGTTAGCGATGACGGGAAAACAACATAGCAAATTGATAAATGTAAAAATGAAAAATATTGAGTTTTGTAAATGAATAAGAACATTCATGAACTTATTTCTTTATCCAGCAGTGGATTGTAAACTTTTTTTTTTCTGGAAAAACAATGTGTGTCATCATTGGATTGTTAATCAATTTTCATTTCTTAATTCTATACTTTTTTAGTAATTGTGAGACATGCCTACATGTAAGACCTCCATGAGTTGAAAAACTCTTCAAATTGAGATGAACAGTACAGTATTAGCAACAATGAAACACGTGAAAAGGAATTTAAGAGTAAAAAATTAAATTTATAAGAAAAATTACATTTCTTAGTGTATAATAAATGTGATTAGTTATGTTACTACAGATTAAATTATGAGTCATGGTCATAATACAATTTATAGAAAGATAAATCTTCTGCTAAAGTGCTTTCATATATCCCATCAGTCATTCAATGTTGATCCTCCCCCATCTTTTGTAAATATGCATTACTTTTAGAAATTACTATAACTAAAAATACCTGTTAATACTAATTTTCTCCCTAAATATGATCAGAATGATTATTTTTTGCTATCAATTTTATATATTTAATTTCTTCCACAATTTATATTTCTGTTTCAAATTCTTTAGAAGCGGCATTTCCTGTTACTGTTTTTGGTTACAAAAATGTTTGCTTGTCTCGTATTCACGCATTGCTTTTTGCACGTTTATAACATATCTAAAACAATTTTATTTGCAACATTAGATATTTTTAATTCAATTAGAAATAAGGGATTTTTGAAAATTTAAAGAACTTTTCATAATAAAATTTTAAAAAAAGTTTTTTTTTTTTTGTTTATAAACTGATTGAGATGAAATATTTAATACATAAAGTTGAAATCTACTGAAAAGTATTTTAAAAAATTGAATTATTTCTTAACTCAAAAATATTTCAATTCATAAAATGTTTAAATGTTGACTAAAATATTATGATCTCTTGTTTTCCAGAAATAAAATTTTGGAAAAAAAATTAATATTTGTTTTTATAGGATATGTGCATTCTGGTTAATTTTTAAGTACTAGATAATTATGCAATTTTCATGAAAATAAAGTGATTGAATATTCTGATATGTTACATTGCAGAAATTGAGGCAAAAAACTTTTAATGTTGTAAAATGGGTCTAGTTTATTTAAAAAAAGGATATAAACATTTTAAAATTAATGCATATTAAAAATTATACTTTATAAAATGCATAACAGATTTCCTATTTTAGCAGAGAGTAAGAAAATGAACACATAATCACTTTAGTTATACTTGTTATTTCAGACTAGATTATCACTCCACATAAATAATTGATATTACTGTGGATATGTTGAATGAATTTTTATCTGAATTATATTTTATTTCATCAAAATTAAAGTATGTAGTGTGTTTCAAGTAAATGAATGCACAGAATTTTTTGTTGGATAACTTGTGTAAATATTCACTAAAAACATACAGATAAGTTTTTAAAAAGCATAATTGATGACCAGAAGTAAAATGTTGACATATAAAGTAGCCTTTATTAAGAGTTTCTTATCACTTGGGCTGGAGAATAGTATAATTATTTAGTTTACATTAAAATATAACAGAAAACCAGTGTTCATTAATTGTATTCTGAATGACCCTGAAAAAAATATTCATTTTTTTAAATTAAAATAATGCTATTCCTAAAATATCACCATTTCAGAAAAGATCATGAATAACTGTTGACAGTCACCTAATCTCAAATCTTAAGGTAAAATTTTTTATATTGTCTAAAAACGAATTTTTACTGATTAAAATAAATTCTAATTCAATCTTCATTGTAGACTATGGCAAATTTTTCGAAAGACAAATACACAGCATGATTTTATTGTCTCATCAATAAGTTATAACTTTCAAGGAAAATCTTTTCTTTAAAGAAATGAGAATTTTTAGGAAGCACATAGTTTCATAAATGATGATAAGGTAATATTAAGTGAAAATACACCTTGGAATATTTTTCAGAAATTTAATTCTAATAATCTATGCTATTTGTAAAAGATACTTTATACATTTCTTCACTAAAGTCATGATTATAATTTAAATGGTTACTCCTGTCCACATTTTCCTTTAAATTGAAGATTTTTCAAAGTATTGATTGATCACACAAACATAAATCCTTTAGAAAGAAATAAACACAATTTTTTTGCTTATAATTACTTGACTAGGATTTGAAAGAACCCCTGATTAATTCCATATCGCATTATTACCATATTTGTACAGCTCATAATTTAATTCTAAAATTAAATTTTCACATTAAAAAGAGTTTTTCTGAAGCCATATTTTCATACTTGTTTTACACTTGAATATTTTATACGATGACTAATATTCTGCCTCTTACAAATGAAACATTGATCTAAATTTCTCTTATCATTGTATGTCTGTGCATGCTCTTTTAAATTAGAAGCTAATATGTTTGAATATGCCTCATGGAGTTCTATTTCAGACATATCTGTAATGTTATATCAATATAAAATCCTATCTAAAAATCAAACTACACATTCATAGGTACCACAAATGAAGTATTTAGCCCAACTCATCTGTTATCTAGAAATCAGGATCATAAGAATAATCTGTTCATCTAAATGAGTTAGAATATCATGCTGAATAGTCTATCAAAAACCTATTCCTTCCCCTCTGCCGAAATAATGTTCTTGGTTCTCTCCTTTATCTGATCATTCTGAGCTGTTCCGTAATCACAGTTCTTTAGTCGTCTTCTGTTTATTCATATGCCTATTGAATATTTTTACATCTTATAGTTTCCTGTCTTTGAAATAATATTAACCATTATTTTAGAAATATCTTCAGATTAGGTAATAATGCTTGAAACTACATTCCCTCAGGAGCTTTCTATAGGTAAATATGGGAATCATGACTCCGAGGTCCCTAACCTAATTTTCTTTTTTCCCATGGGTTTATGTCTTTGGTAAACACTGCAGATGTACCCCTGAGATATCCCATCAATCTTTCTCTATTTTCGATCCTCTTTGTCAGCCAGTTTTTACCTTTTTCTTAATTTTTTCCTTCTATTCCACAGCTATGAATATTTGGCACAGCTTAGCTAGATTAAGCTCTTGCTCCCTGAAACTATTTAACGAAATGATGTTCCCTGTGGCGTGGCAGGTTGATTTACTTTGAGTGCTAGCATCATTTCGAACCTTCAATTCTTGGTATGAAGAAAACTTGCCCAGTTTTTTTTTTTTTTTTATTGTGCAGTAACTCAGCAAAAAAAGGACACTTTCTATAAAATATTTTTGATGATAAAGCTTCTAAATTCAAAACTGGATATTTTTTTTTATTGCAGTAATTTATTCATTTTGACTTTTTTTTTTCTGAATCAAGACAAATAATAAATGAATTAGCTATAAAAATGGAGCATTTATAAATTGTAATATTAATGCCTAAATGATGATTTAACTTTAAGTTTGTGTATATATTATTATTTCAAAATCTATCAAGTTATTTACTTATTTATATTACAATTTCCATGTACATTGATGTAATTGGGAAAATACTTCTTTTCTTAATTTTAAGTTTGTATAAAATATAAAGTAGATGTACGTAAGTCATAACTCTATATTGTTAATTTGAGATTTAGCTCAAGAAATCAAAATTTTTAAATAATATGTGATCCAAAGAATTGGAATATGTAAGAGCAGTTCATCTTAAAGAGAAGATATTCCCATCTCTACTTAAATCTTCAATAAATGATTTTTACTAACTAAATAAATTTAAAATTCATGATTCTCTTAACACTTTGTTATATTCTGTAACAAAAACTCTAAGCATTAATTTATTAACTTGAAAACAAGATAACATTTAGCCTTAAATAAATATAATAAAAAAGAATTTTATAAATGTATTGATAGATAACTACAATATGTTCAATAAATACTTAATGTATAAGTAATGATGTATAAAACATTTACACAATTAATAAGAAATTATGTATAAATGTTTTAAAATATGGCCAATAATAGATATGCAAAACAAAAATATTTGTTTAAAAAAAAAAGCACAGCAATGTAAAAATAATAATAAAAATTAACCATAAATGTTATTTACTATGTTGAGCTGATTCCATTCATGTGTATGTCTTGGAAAAATAAATTTTACATTGATGAAAATAACTATTTTTGATAAGTTTTTTTTGTTTGGCTATCTGGTTTTGTATAGAGAAATTCACAAATGCAAGTTACCAAATTTTTTCTTTAAATTTGGCACATCAATAGAGGACCATAAGTCTAATAAAATTAACTAGATAACTGAGTAAAATATTGAGACTGTTGAAGTATTATTGAGAAAATCCCATTTAAAGTTTTTTACTAAGGTATACTAAATACACTGACACCTCAGAGTCTGCACTTAATATATTTTGGAACTCTATTCCAGTTTCAAATCATTAGATTTTGAATACAATTTTCCCTCTTTAAAAAAATAGAAACTGGGTTAATCAATGAAATGGTCTTGAAATTTCAAGATGTTTTGGGCTTTTAAAGCGAAACACTGGAATTAAAAGAAAAATATCACTACATTTTTGCAGCTCATGTACAATATTCTCTAATTATTTTTCAATAGCATACAATCAACACTATGTTTTCACGATGTATGTTTCTGACAACAAAGTCAATAGCTAGTTTTGAGTCCAGGGGATGGGTGACAGCCAAAATCATACATCCTTGTATTTCATATTATATGTCCATTTTAACCCCACTGGTCTAATATTACTAGTGCCAACAGCATACAAACATCTCCAGGTTTGAAAAGTTATCACTACATTTCACACCTGTTTGGAAGGTTATTCATGCTGTTTATTATTTTATTTTGGATAATTTAATATTAAAAAAAATAATTTACTATGCTAAATATTTATAATTGTTCATCAATATTTAACAAAGAACACAATCATTAAAAGTTTTACATAGAAACTTAACAAATTTTTTTTAAATATGTTTCATTGAATGCTACATTCATGAATGCAAATTTTATCTCCATTTAAATATTAAAAATCTGGTTAAATTTTAATGTAATTCTGTATTTCATTACAAAAATTATTTATCCCATGAATAGTGATTTATAAATGAATGAATTTGCAGTGCATGAAAATAAAAAATTTAAAAAAACCTAATTTTTTTTATTATTGATCTAGAGTTTTAATCCTAATGCTGTATAAAATAATACAAAGGATGGGGAAATATTAAGAGAATATTTAAAGATGCAGAATTAGAAAGATTGCACCATTTTACTTTGAAACTTTATATTACCTATAGTCTTTTACAAATAAAACAAATCCAAAAGTAATTGGCAAGACTTTACCATCTGAGCTTCTTCTAGATAGTTAATCTTTATATAGACCAATATAATTCTTGTTTTAAATTTTATTTAATTTTGATATATTTAAAAGGTAGAAATTCAATTAATATATATGAAAAATTTAATTTTCTAATGATGCAGGGTTGGGAGATACATCCAGAATGAGTTTTTAAAATCTTTAATAAAAATATAACAGTCAATTTGTCTTTCTAATGAAGCAAATTTAAAAAAGATTTTAAAATTCAGTTTCATTTAGAAGAAATCAAAGTTTCTTCTTACACATTCCTTTCATTATGAGAGATCAGATACATTGTGATAACTTTTAATTATACACATCAATAATGATTATGGCCTCCAGATTTATAAGAGAAATATGTACTTCTTAGATTATTTTCAGAACATATTTTGGGCTCTTTAAAGAACTGATATTCATAAATAATAATTCCTTTTTATTAATTTCATAGAGTGAATATTAACTTCAGCTGGAAATATCCATTTTTCAATGGGGGGGGGGAGCACCCAGAATTTTTCTGTTCAAGAAATATACAAAACTAGAAAGCTTTAATATGAGCTGAGTAATTATTTTTTATCAATCCATCCAAGAAATTACAATATTGGTTAAAGCTTAATATCCAATATAAACAAAAATGCAATCAAACTGAAAGTCCTCTTTTAATTTGTTCATTTAAATGGTGATTTCACGTAAACATGCTTTAAAATTCTTCATAAAACCCACAATTTTCGACCATCAGATCAAATGATTGATAAATGTTTGGCAAATAGAAATAAACTTCTTTCTAAAAAAAATTAAGACTCATGAAAATATCACAATCCAGCAAGATTTAACACAAATTTTGATAAGTTAATTATTTTTCCTGATAATACAATATTATAACTTATGTATTCTTTGGTTCATAGGTTTATATTACAGAAATGTAGAATATTTTTCATAGGAACCTGGATTACTTTAAAACCATTCCTTATCAAATCACAAAAATTTAAAATAAATAATTCAATTTTCTTTTAGTTAATCTCCTTCAAGGATACTAAAATATAAGTAATTTATCTAATTTAAGTCAATTCAATATAAAGCTCAAGAAAATACATAATTCAAAGTAAAAATACAATTGAACATAAATTATTCATTATGTATTTACATATATTATTCTACCTAAGGTTTGTCTATTAATTATTCACAGTTTAAAAAATGCATAAGAAATATTTCTAACAGCTTCAAATAGTATAAAATGATTACTAGATTCAATACAGAAGATACACAACAGCAAAAGTGAGTGATTGTTAGACTTAATGATGCAAGAGCCAAATCAGGATATGCTGTGCCACACAGAAGAAAAAAAATTTATATTTAAATCAATATTAGAATCAAAAGTATTTTTATCATCAGAGTTTCCCCATTTTTACTGAACATTACGCGAGTGTTAAGAATATTCTTCCCCTCAGAATATTTTATAAATAAAATTAATGCATTCATAATTTTTAAGCCATATTATATAGTAAGTAGAAAAATTTATCAAAATATTCCAATTTAAATGAACATTTAAAAAAAACAATTTACATAATGTTAAAATGTAAAAAAACATTTTGTCAGCATTTGCTACACAATGTTCTCTTAAAAATATCAAAACTTGCGACAACACAGTTGGTTTTATCATTTTGAGTAAAAGAAGTCCATATACATATTTCTATTTTTAAATACTGAATTTTGTTATTAATTACAACATCATTACTAATTAACAGTTTTCCCAAAGTATATTCATACAGAATTATGATGTAATAAAGGAATTGCATGGTTGAAATAAATTTTTTACTTAGCATTTTTTTTTCTGAAGCAATAATTTAAACAAAACTCAATCCTGAACTTTTATAAATAAATTAACAAAATTCAATCGCATTAATTTTTTCTAAAAATTCAATAAGAAAATTATAAGATTTATAATCCAGTAGCATGCAAAATAAAGAAAATCAGCAATTCTTATATCATGAAATCAAATTTTTGTACTTCTATAATTGAACAAATTAAAATCAAAATAATGAATGTTCCCTTATAAATAAAATTCAGACTCACACTATACAACAGACACTTTATTTGAGATAATGTTAGGCCTGAAATGCAATATACAAGTATAAAATTTCTGCAATTCAAATTCACTAACACTAAACTATAAATTTTAAGGCATCCATGTCTGATACTTTAAAAAGATTGAAGCACAGTATCAATACAATCAAAGCAATACAATACAATCACTTCCCATTAAATCAATTCAAGACCAAAATTTAAACAAGAGATAAGGAATTCACAGGGACATGGACAAGATCAATCAACCCTTTCTGATATATCACACATTATCAAAGTTACATGAAATTATAAACACGAGTTTCAATTCATTAAATATTTGCAAACAATACAAATTTATTCATTTTAACAAATAAAAAAACAATTAACATTCTCTTGTTAATTTTACATATGAGGAATAAACGTCAGAGAAATGTAAGCTTTTAGACATACACTTGCTCTATATATATGCGATACCTGTTGCTACAGCTTGGTTGACACTAGACATATGCATAACTGAAAGAAACACATTTAAATATTTTTACACAAAAGAAAGGTAATCTTATAATTATTTACACAGAGCATTCACATTTGGCTGCACATGTCTCGAAATTCAAAATCATATACGCTTCAAAAAGCTAGTCTAATAAAAATAGTACATCAGTTTATATATATTTTCTAGAAACACAAAAAATTCAAGAAAAAAAGTTTTTAAGTAAAAGGACAGGAAACTGGTACACAATTAGAAAAAATCCCAGTTTAAATTGAAATACGAGGCACTTTTAAATAAGAAATGAATTACAGACATAAAAAAGTTTATGCAAGAACACTTACGATATATTGCATAGTTCTCCAAGATATCAGTGTAAGTCAACTTTACACTTAACAATATTTCAAGCTACATCAAGAAACTCGGCTATTTTTTAAACAATAGTAAATAAACAGAAACACTACATTCTACATTACCTTTTTGCTTTAGAACTTCTACAGAATCTACTCGCAAATCATACATCCAAAATGTTTTCAGAAAGTAACTAGAATATAAAATATATTTATGTGTGTATATATATATATATATATAATGATGACAAAAGAACAAATACATTGATAAGTATCATCAGAAATTAAATTTATTGCTCAAGATCATTCCACGCAACAAACACCTATAAATATATTTTGACAGTTTTAATTATCGCATACTATATTGAAATTGCAAAACAGAAAAGAAAAGAAACAATGAGATGAATAGTAAGAAATTTTGAATCGAAAGTTTTTCATGGCAATATAATCATTCAGAAATTGTATTACATTAACAGTTCTTGTCTGGCTTTGAATAATTTTCCTTAGATTAAATTTCAGCAATAGGTTACAGTACTTGAAATAGAAAATCCAGTGCTGCAGCCTGAAGGAAATTCAACTTGACTTCAATTAGAGAGGTATAAATTCCTATTGGACATTAAGAGAGATAGCTGGGAATACAGTTCTCGTAGCGCTTCTGTATCTGATCATAGGTAAACTTCACGAAAGTGTCGTACTGCTCGGCCAACTTGGCATTGAGGATCCGATCGTACTCGAGTTGAATTTGATTTTCTCTATCTTTAATCATGCGCTCGCAGATCAGGCCAACTTGCCGGAAAGTAAAGAGAGGCTGATCCCGACAAGCCAGAAGACCTGATCCCTCGGCCCTGGAAGAGGTAGCTGCAGGGGTACCACTGGAACTATCAGAACTTTCACTGGCATCGAATTTCAGCTGCTTTCTTCGGTGGAGCTTTTTAATTTCTTCCCTAATATTTTCGGCTATCTGTTCCGATGTCAATTTGGAGGCAACTTCTCCGAATGGAGACTGATTCTCAATGGAACTCTTGAAAATTTTAGGCGAAGGTGCCATCACAGGAGTACATCTTCGCCGTTTTGGACTTCTTCCGTTTGGACTCTGAAGTGGATCCCACTCGCAGCTTCTTTTCAGGGTGGCACAAGCCATTTTTCAATTCACAATAAAAAAAAATCCTGCGTACACACTTGAGATATTTGATTCTGCACTGAAAATGTATAAAAGAGTTAAGCGCAATAATCCTGTAACGCTGTTCCTATCAATTTCGACTAAGCAATCCGTTAAACTACGTCTATTCATACAACCAGCGTAGTTTTAAATTATGTATTTTGAAATGGGGGAAAGAATTTCCGATTTCAATAATTCAATTCGGCCTCGCCCTGAGAAATTTACTTTTCCGCTATTGAAGCAAACATTAGCCATGCTAAGCCATTCGATAGAATGCAACAGCTACACTTCGGTTAATGAGTACGACGGTGAATTTCAAAATGTCGTTTTTGGATAAGAATGAAATCGATTATTGGTATCAAAAACGTACGAGAGTATGAAGGATATAAATAATTCACAAAAATTTAAAGTCTACACAAATAACCAATTACGATTCTCATAATAAAACAAAGCACGTTCGGATTTTTTTAAATCGCATCCGTTGCCATATCCATTCCTTAAATTTCGACACGATGTCAATACAAAAAAAAATAAATAAATAAAAGGAGAAACGAGTTTGAAGTCTTATTGGCTGTACAAGAAGTACGCAAATTTAAAAATAATACACAATCTACAGTATTTTGTTTAATCAAAAAGAAACTTAGAAAACAGACAAGAGTAAAATTGCGTTGATAATATATTAATTTACTATAAAGCCATGCAAAACTCGAGATTAATTATAGAATAGAATAACAGTTGTACTTCTCTCATTTCAAAGGAAGCATAGGATTGTTTGAAACAAATATGCAAAAATTGTGCATCAATATACAATAATAAATCCGAAATGCAATTACTAAAGACAACCCAAGGACTTGTCTAAAATTTATGCATAGACATAAAACAAAATAAAAAATATATTGCAAAAGCATAGTTTAGAATCAACTACTATGCTAAAACCGTTAGACCAGTTAACATCCAAAGCTAAAAGAGTCATTATGCTTAATCTTACAAGAATGTGATTTTTTTTTTTTTTTTTTGCATAAGAAAAGTAAGAAGAGGTGAGGGTATTAGTAATATCAGTAAAGTCATTTTAATTTGTTTAAGAATGAGCAATCGTGAAGAAGGGGGGAAAAATGACTTTTAGTAAATCAAAAGTGCATCTAATAAATTGTATCGGTTGTGCTTTCTCGATGACAAATACATAAAATACTGTAGGCGATATCATAAAATATAAATGTGTATACATTAAACTTCCTTTAGAGTTCATTAAAGGAAACAGAAATAACCATTAGTATTCTGAACGTCACTCAATGGTCTCGTTGAAAGCCACAAATTAATCACAAATATAAGCCTAACTATAATCTCTTCCAGCGTACTTCTGTTTGAAAAAAGAGCAGTAGAAATTTTTAGGCATCTGCTCCCATATTTATCACACAGATTTCTGGAATTTTGCTTGTCTAATATATCTAATCCGGATCTATAATGGGTTCCTGTAGAATTGATAAATTACTTATCAATATCTCACTTAGAAATGGCAAGTGGAGTATCGGTGACGGACCTCGTAATTTCAAACCTCAACCAAGAAATGAGGACGGCACCTCAACTGGCGTTCCTCTTTCCAAACATCCGGATCACACCAACAAGAGAACAACGGGATTGATCGGCATGCATTAATATCTCACATTAAAATTAAATTAACTACATAACTTATTTTTACCATCATAGAAAACGCTCTTTTTACGTTAAGTAAAATAGATACTATATTGTTAATTACAATTTATTCTTACATTTTAATTTAGATAATACACATGTGTTTTCAAAAAGCTCTAGAAATGATCACATATAGACTATTTAACCTAAAATGTATACTTATATTTGATATTAAGCTTCTACATAATCTCTCCTCACACAATTCAATATAACACTTGGAACGAGTGCTCAGGTGCGTAAACGTCTTCTGAAATACCTCTACTCCAACAGTATAGAATCCCGATGTCATCGTCACTTCAGTATCATCTATCGACTCATACCACTTCCCCTTCATCCCCCCCCTTCAATATCAACTTATAAAATAAAAAATAGTCCTAGGAAATTAGAGAGCTGGTAAGTACGGGGGGTGGTTGAAGAATGCAATCAGCCTTTTTGTCCAAATATGCTGCACAAAGAGGGATTTATGAGGTGATGCATTATTGTGCAAGAGGCCCCAATTTCCAATGTCCGATAAATCAGATCTCACACGCAGCACTCCTTTCAAAAGCCGTTCAAAAGCGCCTTTGTATAATGAATGCTCCAGTCACAATACAGTCTTAACAAAAAAGTTATGTAACATAAGATCAACATTTTCATCATTTCGACCCAAAAAGGGACAACCTGATCTATCATCGTCATCCAGCGATTCTCACTTCTAGATTTAAACCACGAAAATCACTAAAATACTCAGGAATAGCATTGTCATCATAGCAGATTTATCATTTCGTAAATTTCTGTATGGCAGATATATTGAACATTAATTTCAAAAATTTGATGTTCATTCGTTCTTCCATTTTTTTCTATGACAATGACAACCCCACACGCTTTACGCAAATGAACGCAGGTAAATCGAAACTCGTTGGAAAGGAATGTAAACATCTGATAAACGCAGATGAAGGTCATTGGTATAACAATTCGTTCAGTTTCGTAGAGATAGTACCATTTATAATATTTTGCGAGCGAGTGTCCTGGAGCTTTTTGGATACACTGCATATCGATAAATATACACTAAAATATTTTTGCTAGTTGCACACTAACGTTTGCAGTGCAAAGCAACATATATTTAAGATGTTAACTGCTAAGCTATTTACTGTTGTTAAGAATTATTCATTCTTTTGAACGCTTAGGATATCTCCCCGGGTCCTCTTACTTAGGAAATTTTGTATGAAATGGATGTGGCCCCTGTTTTTCAAAATCCTGGAATACAACCTTTTCTGAATGTTGGATATTTGAAATAAACCCAGGACAGGAAAAGAAAGGACCCTTGAAAGGATGTGGCATTCGTTGCAGGTGGGTTTGGAGCTCCCCGAAAAACCTGTAATTCGCTCACACGTTCTCTAACGTTTTGGACTTCCTTTTGACCTCATTTGATTTGAGAGCTCACATTGTGAAGAAACTATGACCTATGTGAATTAACATTTCTGTACAAGAAGTGTAATGAATAGGAAATGATGAGATATATTATCGGATAGGAAAAATATTAGCGATATTGTTGTAAGCATGGCATTGGTGCAAAGAGGTGTTAAGTGATCATCAAAGAACTAATATATTGTCTCGAACTTAGTTTATAAGCGCTGTTTCTGACTCCAAACAAGTTTCCAAGCTCCCTTTTTTTGTTTGTAAATTAAATAGAATTTTTAATTATAATTTCTTATGAGGACAATGGAAGTTAAAAAACGCTCAACATTCATATATTAATACTTGCTTTACAATTATTCTGCAAGATAGAACAAAACTCATCTGATTTTTTATCACTCTTTCTTGACTGAACATATATTGAGTTTCGATGACTCAGAACCTTAGCCAGGGAGAAACGGGGAAACAGGGAAACAGGGAAATCACAATCTAACTTCTTTCAGATCAAATCTTGAACTTAACTTCAACTTTCATGCGCAACATAAATGTTATCCGATCTTTCAGAAAGATCACAGATGCATTTTATTCGGTGTCTTTGTCGGGTTGTAAGGAGCACCACAAGCGAACTTGTTAATATCTGTGGTCGCTGCAAATGCATCCATTATGATAATATATCCTACTGCATTGCTTGAAATTCTGCTAACAATTATTGATATATTTTTTTTTTGTTTGAATAAGCAGAGTTAAGAGTTTATTCTACATTAGGAATTGTTGCTTATAGTAGCCTAAGAAAGAACTTTTAAAGTGCTAAACAGAGATTATTTTCTTAAAAAAAAAAAAATATTTTTGTCTGTTTATCGGGATAATCCTTTCTAAATTAGGTCACAACCTGTCTGAATGGAACCTTGAACTCATATGAAATTTCAAACATTCATTTAATTTTTAAATAATTACAAGTTTAGTTTAGTTCTTTTATTAACGTCGCATTTGAAGCAACACGAGGGCTATTGGAGATAGACTTCGTAATTTTGAATTATGGTCAAGTGACGAGGACGACACCTGAGCTGGCAACCCCCTCTCCTAACATCCACACCACTCCAACGGGATAAATAATTACAAATAAAAAGAGCAAAATATTCTTTTCCTAATCTTCAAATGAGAATTTTATATCTATTGGATATATATCACGAGAGAGAGATCAAAAATGAATTACCTAATTGTTACTAAAAAGTAAAAAATTAAGCCAGTTGCTTTCAAGTTATTTTTCCATTGAGTGGAAGGGAAAAAATATCTTTCTCTAACACTGTTTTGCAGTATGTCGTGCGAAATCTATAACTGTCGGAGAACTAATGAATTTATAGTTTCTATGTAAATGTTAATTCAAATTTCAAAATTTATAAAACTGAAATTAAGAAAAGTTGAATAATTTTTAAAAAAGACTACATTATCGTTACATGAAACATTTCTGAAGTCAGTTTATACAAATATTTGCTTCAAAATCCAATTTCCATAACTATAAGGTTAATTTTAACTGAACGTAATTTTGCTACTCCACGAAAATATAAAAAATTCATACTCTGATGAAACATTAATATTACATAATCGAAATAAACATTCTCGGAAAAGTTTTAGAATAAAGAATTATAAAACAAAGAAATTTGAATAGTTTTGTTCAATATTGTATTGTGTTACAAAAATCATATAAGTTGGGTTGGTTTTATTAACGTCGCACTTATTAACGTTTTATTAACGTTTGGTAACGAAGCAACACGAGGGCTATTGGCGATGGACCTCGTAATTTTGAACCTCGTAAGTGACGAGGACGACAACCGAGTTAGCACTCCCTCTCTTAACTTCCACTCCACGCCAAAACGAAGACTTTGATCCCCTGCAGATTTAACGTACATCAGCTCCGGCTACATGGCGGGTCTTTGGTAGCCTCTGTGCTCCCACCTACGTCTAGACGAAAACCGCCAGCCGCGAGTCTGCTACATGGGCACTAGGTAACAGCGGCCATTTCATATACAGAAAGATGATGTTTTGTTTTAGATATCACATTTATTTTCGATAGGAATTATGAAACATGTGAGTAAATATATACACAAATTTACAAGAACAAGTTTATCATGTTTTTGCCTTCAAAAAACAATTTCTCTTCCTTCTTCGATTCCTAGACAACGTTCTTAAAAGCAAAAGTCAAAGGTGCTGCAAATCAATTTTTTTTCTTTTATTCAACTTTAAACGCTTAAACAATAAAGCTTATTAATAAAAATGTTACCAATATATTTTTCAATAGTTTTTAAGTTAATTTCTTATAAAAATATTAAACATAACATCACAATTTCCAGTAAGCCGAATTTCCAACAGTGTCTAGCTTTTCCCTCCAACACCTCTTTCATACAGGTGTTGGATGGTACCTTTTATCATTTTAGCCCAAATATTTTTATCAATTAGTCAACCTCTTCCCGATAGGCTCAATCCCTAAAACTTTGCACACAAGCTCAGCTTGAATGATAATACAAAATTCAATTATAAGAAAACTAAAACAATTTAAAAAAATTTTAAGAGTCTAAATTTTTTTTTTTTTGAAGATGAAGGTCCGAAAAAGTAGAAAACAATAAGCATTTAAAAAAACCCTCCCTTCTATGTGGCACCAGAAAAGGGGAAAAAAGAGCTAAAAAATATGTTCTTCGGCCAGTTAGAAATCAAATGAAAATGTTCCGAAAATGACAGTTTATCATCATCATAAATAAATTAAAGTAATTTTTTCAATTCAGTTGACAATTTTTGACTAAAAACTAAAGTTTTGTGCGAGATCATACGTTAAACAGTTGGAATACCATTACTCTTCACTCTTTAACCAAAACTTTTCATCTGGGTTCAAAAATCTCAGTTACTTCTTCTTCTTCTTCTTTTTTTTTTTTTTTTATTAATGATGATGATAAACTGTCCTTTTAAGTACATTTTGTTTAATTTTTAACTGACTGAAGAAAAAACTATTTTTTTTACTTTTTAGCTCTTTTTTTTTAACTCTTTTGCTACATAGAATTATTAGTTAAAATTTTTTTTTAAAAAATATATATATATATATATTATTTAAATTTTTGCTTGGATTTGTCGGATTTTCAAATAGGTCGTAATGAAATTAAACAACTGTAACATGTGCTATTCGTGAATCTTCCTTATTTAACATGTAGGGTTACTTTTTGAATTTATATTTAAGTTTCCAGCTTCTTTGCAACTAAATAAAACGTGATTGCACAAATTAGGTAAACTTTAGAAGTATAGTGAATAGATGTAAAGAGTCGTATAAAAGCGATGGAGAATCGAATATGAAGATAGAAAGCTTTCGTAACTTCACTTTCCTAGTTTGTTTCGGCAGTTCCTCACTCTGTCGAAAGCCCAGGCGCTTGTTGCCTTGATCCTAACTTTGATAGCTCTTTCAAATTAAATAAAAATTAATTAATTATGATATTTTCTTCTTTATAAATTATGATGAGAGGGTAAATTTAATTCATTAAATAGGAACCTCGTAATTTTAGCCGTTACCGTTCCCGAAGATAGAAAGATTTCAGTAATAGGAAGATAGCAAGAATGTGAAGGATTTGATTAGTGTGCGGGAGTTACTAGCATTTGTGTCGTATAGCTCAGTGTTCTTCAACCTGGGTTCCTTGGAGCTTTGACAGGGTTCCGTAATTTGCTTAATCAAAGTGCTAGAATATTAGTAAAATTGTAATTTTGATAAAAGGTCGAGTTCTTAATGAAACTTTGAATTTAAAAATAAATATAAATAAATATTTTATGGATAAAATAAAATTTTAAATTTTGTAAAAGTCCCATGCTTCAAATAAATTTATTGAGACGAATTAGATCACATATTTGTCTCCATTTTTTGGCTCAGGTGAAGAATCGCCTACTTATTTGGCTAATGATTTCACTATTTTCAAAATATAAAGTAAAATTGACGCCCCTCTTTTAAAATTGAATTTTTGGACAGATTGCATTTTGAAAGATAATATTGAATGCTTTCCTAATTTGTATAATAGTTTATAGTTGATAACTTTTGATAGTTGATATGATATTTTATAGTTGATCGCTAATCCTGATAAAATTGTATAAATTAGTTTATTCCAACATTTATCAGACCAGCAAAAATATTTTCTTGAATATTTTTCTCTTCAAAAAGAAAAATTATCTTGGATCCAAAATCCTTCTCAAGACTGTGACTTGTCCGAACTCCCAATAAAAGAAAGAGAACAACAAATAGATATATCGACCGAAACTCAAAAATTTTAGTCAAGTTGATATGTATTTTTGGATTGACATTAGAAAAGAATATCCTGCCATTGCCAAAAGAGCTGTGAAACATTTAATATCATATGTTTCAACCCATGTATGCGAAAAATCTTTCTCTTTTTACGCTGCAACAAAAACAAAATGCAGATACAAATTGGATACTGAAGAAGACATTAGGTTCCAGATTTCAACAATTATTCAAGACGTAAAAATGCTTTGCAATAAAAAACAATCACAGCAAAGTCATTTAATTTTTTGTTTTATTTTATTAATTTTTTTGTAATTTAAAATATTGTTACTTTTGGTTATTATACATAGAATATACTTTAGAAAATAAAAATTAAAAAAAAAAAAACTGTTACCTACCTTACCATTTATTATCTTTTTTCTATTGTCATAAAATAGAGGTGCAATAATAATTTTGTAAATATGAGCAGGATAAAGCTTTAATATTCTATTTTTTCTACTCTTTGATCATGAGATTCCTTCAAGAAAATGGTAAGCCAAAAGGGTTCCTCAAAGTATAAAAGGTTGAATTACTCTGACCTAGATAAAATTAGAGCCCGACGTTGTCTGGTCGAAGTTACTTCCATTTTGGATTAACTCACAATATGGAGAGGCAATGAATTAGTAGATAATATTCCCTTTTTAGAGAAATAATAAATAATGTTTTGAAAAGAAATATGGTTACGTTTGTGAACTGTTTTTGAGTGACTATTTTTATTAATATATCTGCAATTAATTATATTAATATTTTTACTACATATATTTTATTAATAAAGTTCGAGACTTTAGAATTGTGGTTAAGTTAATATTTAAGATGACAGATGAGGTCAAATAACGGAGAAACGCCACAGAATAAAAATTGCTTTCCCCAAACAGCTTTCTCAGCATTGTTTCATTGACTGCATTGAATTCCATTTCTTAAACAACCATGGATTTTTACCATGAAATAATATTTTTTCCACTTTTATTCATAAACGAAATTCTCATTATGCTGTTTTTTTACTTAAAAAAATCATAGGTTGTTTCAGTATCATAATTTTCAATACGTATTGTATGTAGACAATACGGCTACAAAGTGCTTTGAAACTTCATAAACTATTTTTTTTTCCCTTTTCTACTTTGCTTTCTCTATCTCTCTCTCTCTCTGGCTTCTTATTATCGAATTCCAAATAAACTATTGTATTAGCCCGAATGTAACGCGACACCAAAATTTTTCATAAAGATAGAAAAAAAAAATGATGAACTTAATGCGATCTATTAATTTTTTACATCAAAGAATTCAACGAAAATATAATTTAGTCAGATTAGCATTTACTTAAAATAATTAATAACACAGGTTAATTTCATAGTCTTTTTATTTTGAGAATCTACGCAGTTCGGGCAAAAACATGGCCGTACTAATATGAAGAATTGTTGCATTCCATTACCTAGACCTCGAATTTGGCGAGAGTCAATATCTTAAAGGAAAACCATTTGACAAAAAATATCGCGTTATATTAGGACTAATATTATAATTATTCGAAAATTTGGGAAATTTCCTTGCATTTGAATCCATTTATGAAGTTCTGTATGCGTATATATTTAATTCCAATTTTAAATTATTTGCATTTTTATTTCATTTGGAAAATAATAATAAGATATTAAACTGTGTTATTGATATTAAGAGTTTCTGTAACAAAAAGTTATTTAAATAGTATGATGAAACTGTATACGGTATTTTTAATCATATTGCTTAAAGTTTCTTAAAAAATATAAAAATGGGATAAATAAAGCAAAAAAAAAAAAATACATAAATATATTGCGATCTATAGAAAACGAATGGTTTAAAAAGGTTTAAAATTAGTAATTGATACAGTTACTAAACAGTTTCAACTGGATATTGATAGCAACATGGCTAATTTGAAACTTGGAATACGGTTGAAAGTTCTCAAAATATACGAATAAATCTAAAATCGTTGGAAAATAACTCCACAAAGAAAAGAAGAAGATAATTACAGCATTATTTTTACGGAAAGGGCGAGGTCGTTGCTCTTTTGATACTTTTTCGATACGTTCATCGTGATATTTTCTTATGCTGCATTCTTAAAGAATTTGGAAAGAACAACTGTTCTTCGTATATTCTACGTCGGGTGCTCTTTCTCCGGCCGCGGGCTGACGCTAAGCAGCGGCTATATTTTTCAACATCGGCGGCGAAGCTCGAATGAACATTTTTTTCGAATCGCTCTCCTTCGACATTTTGCGGATTACCAGTGGATTTACCAGAGAAACTTTGCTTCAGTATATTCTACAGTGATTATTACCAACCCTTTTTTATTGGGTTTAAACGTTTTTTTTTTTTTTTTTTAATTAGAGTAATCTCTACTTGTACTTGAGCGTGCTTGTACGTGCGTAAAGATATCAAATTTAAATTACCTTGGATCTTACAACTAATTTGGATACCAGCATGGAACCAGACTATTCTGACGCAGAAATTAACTCCAAAGAAAAGGAGGTAAGTGATGTTTTATTGCGCATTAGCGAATTTAATGTCAGTGAAATTAACATTGCTATTCATAATGTAACGCAATATGACGAATGCTCTAATATGAGCGAATCTCTCGATAACTTAATTTCTGAAATTTGTGAAGTCAATATAAAAAATTCGGACTATTTAATTAAAAAAGCTCTGATTATAGGATTGGCCCTAAAATGCTCTAAAAAGCTTAACAAAATCAGTTTTAGAGATATGCAACAGCATATTAAATCCAAAGAGGACGAAGTACAAATTCTAAAAGAGCGCCTTATCGCACTCGAAAAATTGGTAAAAACAAATTCTGAAAAATTAGTAACAACAAATTCTGAAATTCAAAAAACAGCCACCACTAAAACTAATTAAATTAAAAGAACAAAAATCTCCCCTCAAAAAACCCAGGGGAAAAAAAGAGTAAAACAGATGATAAATTCGCTTTACAAACTCCTGTCGAACTTACAAATAAATTTTCAGCCTTAGAAGTTGAGGAAAAAACTGAAACATTAGAAATTGAAGAATTTCCCGAAATTCAAAATGAAAAGGTTATTTCCCCAACTAATGAAAACCGTAAGGAAACTGACGAACCAACACTTGTCGAAAAAAAAAAAACAGAAAAGAGTTCTACCAATAATGATTGACGAATCACTAAACACCCCAGCCCTTTTGGACGAGATTAGTGCTATTGTCGGCGCGAAAATACAGGCCAGAATGACAAACGGAAAACTTAAAGTTTTTGCCGAATCAATCGACGCACACAGAAAAATACAAAATTTCATCTCTGTTAAAAAAACTAAAATCACATACATTTGAAATGCAGAACCAGAAACAACTGAAAGTCATAATTAGAGGTCTGCTAATTGACTATAACCAAGAAGAAACAATTGAAGAAATAAAAAACCAGGGACCCATCCCAGAACACATCAGCCTGCTAAAAAGTCGACGCACAAACACAAACATGCCTCTCTTCCTAGTCGTACTTAATAAAAATCCAGTTAACCAAGACATTTACAATATCGAGCATATGGGCTACTTCAGAGTCAAAATTGAATCCCTGAAAAAAAAATACTATGCCACCTCAGTGCTACAGGTGCCAGCAGTTCTATCACCATAGTAGGTTCTGTAATTTAGTTTAGTTTAGTTTTTATTAACGTCGCACTAGAAGCAACACGAGGGCTATTGGCGACGGACCTCGTAATTTTGAACCACGGTCAAGTGACGAGGACGACACCTGAGCTGGCACCCCCCTCTCCTAACATCCACACCACGCCAACGGGAGGACTTTGGGCCCCGAACAGATTTAACGTGCATCAGCCCCGGCTACACGGCGGGTCTTTGGTGGCCAAGGATCGAACCCGCGACTGAACGAAAACCGCCAGCCGCTATCCACGACCTTGACCACTAGGCTACCGCGGCCCCCGTAGGTTCTGTAATAGAGAACCTAAATGCCTAAAATGTGGTGAAAAACATCTAACCAAAGACTGCCAAAAATCTTCCAAAACTCCGCCCAAATGTGCGCTCTGCGAAGGGCCACATCCTGCAAACTATTCCGGTTGCCCAAATAACCCTCAAAATTACAAACCAAAACCAGTCAAAAATGTCTGGGAAAAGAGGAAAAAATTACAAGCAACCCAAAACAATAAACAAACAATTCAAATCCCAGGAAACACAAACCCCCAAAACCAATCGGTACTAATGCTTCAAATGTCCCAAATGATGGTACAGATGAGCAGTATGTTCCAAATTCTTCAGAACCAAATACAACCTACATTTAATGGGTAAACACAACAATAACATAAGAAGTCTGAGAATTTTTAGCTGGAACGCTAAAGGAGTTAAAGGGAAACTCGACGAGCTTAAAAACTCGGTTGCTGAGCACGATCCCGATATTATCGGGATCCAAGAAACTCACCTCAGACCTTCTGACAACATTAAAATAACTTATTACACATGTCATAGAAATGAGAGATTAACACATCGGGGTGGGGGAACAGCCATATTCATTAAAAATTCCATAAATCATTATACTTGTGATAACACCACCAACACTCTCGAAAACACTACCATCAATTTGCGTCTTAACGACAATAGCACTATCTCCGTTGCATGCATCTACAGACCTCCACACGGCGCCATTAGTACCATGGAGCTCGACACTTTTTTCTTAAACAACAACAAAGCCATTCTCTTCGGGGACTTCAACGCCAAACACCCTAGTTGGAACGTGGGACAGTCCAACAGAAACGGTAAAATCCTCTACGATTGGGCACTGAATAATTACATAGAAATATTTGCACCCATTGCTCCGACCCATTTTGCAACCAATAATCCAAATAATTTTTTCTTGATATTGCATTCGCAAAAAATCTTGTACTTGATAATATTGATTCCAGTAATGAAACTTAGCAGTGACCATGACCCGGTAATCATTGATCTTCTCCTCAACAACTCCCTCCCCCCATTCTCAGAACCATGAAAAGTACTAATTGGATTAAATTCCAAGAAGACATTTTTAGGAATATGGAAGGTAATCCCAAAATTGATGCAAATAATATCGAAGAAGCCATCAAAAATTTTAATATCAAAGTCACTCAAGCAATCAACGCTGCAAGTATTACAAAAACTATTTCCTCATCTCAGGCTCCCTCCAAACGTCAGAGAGTTTATCAAAATTAAAAATAGATTTCGCTCAAGATACCAATCAACAAGAGATCCAATCTGCAAAAGGGAAATGAACGCCCTTCAACGACAAATCAAGGAGCTAATCAATAACCACAAAAATAAATCTTGGAACAACCTACTTAAAAATTTAAGCCCTGAGGACAACTCTCTGTACAACAGGCAAAGAAAATTATCAAGAAGACCAATTGAAATTCCTCCTCTTCATGGTCATCAAGGAATTGTATACACTGACAACGAGAAGACAGAAGTCTTCAAATACATCCTCGAGGACACCTTCACAGAAAATAGTGATGCATACGATGTTGAAACTATCAAACGAGTAGAAAACATTGTGCAGAAGTTCCTTAACAATCAAAATTTAGACTCCCCTCCACCTCTCACCAATCCAAACGAAATTAGCAATATCATTAAAAAACTTCCAAACAAAAAGGCCTCAGGACCGGACAACATTCCAAACTACGCACTAAAACTCCTACCTCTTAATGCTCTTACCCACCTCACCAAGATTTTTAACACCTGCTTAATTCATAACTACTTTCCCAGTTGCTGGAAAAACGCTAGTGTAATAATACTCCCCAAACCTCAGCAAAATCATAAATTCCCGCAGAGTTACAGACCAATTAGTCTGCTCTGCAACACTGCTAAAGTCTTTGAAAGAATCCTACTAGTCAGGATTAAAAACCACATTTCAGTCACAAACTGTCTCCCCCCCCGGAGCAATGCGATTTTAGGGAGGGTCACTCAACAACACATCAACTCATAAGGGTCACCAACATCATCAACGAAGGGTTCGTCCTAAAACGTCATACCATCGGGGTCTTCTTAGATGTTAGAAGAGCCTTTGATAAAATGTGGCATGACGGACTTATTTTTAAATTAATCAAGCTAAATTTTCCAAACTACATTATCAAAATCATCTACCACTTTTTAAAAAATAGAACTTTCAGTGTTAGGGTCAACAAGCAGCACTCTACCCTGGGCAGGATTCATGCGGGCCCCCCTCAAGGAGGGGTTCTCTCGCCTCATTTGTACAATTTGTACACGCATGACTTCCCACACCACCCCAGTGTTAGCACATGCCTTTTTGCAGATGATTCTGCGGTGTTAGCCCAGGGCTACAACATCAAACTAACACTAAAAACTATGCAAAATTACCTACACACCCTCGAGGAATGGCTTACTCACTGGAGAATAGCAATAAGTGTCGAAAAATCACAGGCAATACTGTTTCACAAAGGCAGACAAAACCCCACACACAACCTTAATCTCTTCGACGAAGAACTCAGTTGGGTATTGGTGGTTAAATATCTGGGTTTGCACCTTGATCAAAAATTAACTTACTCCAAACATATTAAACATCTAAAAGATAAATTCTGGAATAAAATACATCTCTGTATCTCTTTAATTGGACGACACTCATCACTTTCTCTCAAAAACAAAGTTTTACTCTACAAGCAGATTTTGCGCCCAGTTATCACCTACGCCTCCCCAGTCTGGGGGGCTGCTGCTCCGACCCATCTGAAACATATTCAAACCCTACAGAACAAAATTCTTTGAATTATGACAAACGCTCCATGGTACATCAGGAACTCGGTTATCCACAATGACCTGAAAATAGAAAAAATTGAGAATTTCATCACTAAACTTTCTCGAAATATCTTTCTAACTATTGAAAATCACCAAAATCCCTTGATCAGAGCACAAACAATATTTACAGAAGTAAACATAAAACAAAATTTCGCCTACAAAACTACGAAATGGTCTCAACCTCTCAAACCGCCATATATTCATTTTATCAATAAGTGCTAAATCTTTGCTGACAAAAGTTCGCTGATAGCCGATAAAGCATCACTTATCTCCCCCCAACACACACCTGTGGAGATTGTGGAAATGGTTGCAGATTTACTGTAAACTTTTATACTAAGCCTCCATAGCTTAGACTCAACTATGTTAATTTCTAATTTACTTAACCCCCCCTTTTTTTTCCTTCTTTTTTTCTTTTTTTTTTTTTAACTTTTATTTCTTAAATTCAGATTCTTAAGTCTCTAATTGTTCTTGTTAAATTTTTACCATATGATACATTGAGCAGAAGCGGCAATCTCTCTGGCGCTCGATTGCCATCTAATTTTAGTAGTAGTAGTTTCAACTGAAAATATAATTGGAATAGAAGGAATTTTGAAAGAGGTTCATATATTTATTTTATTTTTCCTTTAAATATGTTAAACTGTAACAGGTATGAATAAAATTTTGTGATCCAAATGCGAAATATAGCTTCAAATAAATTCCTGGTCAGAAAAGACGATAGATAGGTACACACTTCGCAAAAAGCAGATCTGAAGGTCATTTTCAGTCACATTGGATAGATTCTTGTTTTGTGAAATTGGAGAATAAAATAAAATCGCACAGATCGAAGAACTTGAAATGCTACAGACATTTTTGAAAACAATTGCAATTAACAGAATGTGTATGTGTTTTGTAAATACTACAATCTAAATATACTAATAAGAAAAGGGTAAGAAATCGACTATCTACTGAATTGGAAATAGAACAAGGCTTTTTAACTGGTGAATCTTTTTCCCCGAAAGATTTTAGAATCAATGAGTTTGTATGAAAAACAAAATCATTTTATTTGTAGTATTGATAAGAATTAATTAAATACTACTTTTTCTTTCAAATAAATGCATATTATATATGTAATATTAATTATTAGTTGCAGAGCTGTCAAGAAGAAGTGCAAGAAATATATTTTCCCCATATATTTGTATTATATAATAATTTTTAATACAACAAATTGGTTTCTTTTTTGCGGTTTTATTTAATACTTGTATCTGCATTATATATATGCGTAAGAGAGGGAAGGATCATTTGAAAAGGAAAGTGTGACGGCCTCCTATGCAAGTGTAAAAATGCCTAATAACTGGGCATTTTAAGGAATTTCTCTGCATCTCAGTTGTCAAAGATTCACGTTTGCGGACCTGAAAATAGGCATTTCAAATCTTTCCAACATAAACAACCTTCAGTCTAAGCCTTTCAGCCGAAAACCTATGTGATCTATGGCCTTCACCTTAGAACGAAAGGATTCATAAGACAGTAACGATACAGTCGCTAATTTATTGCGCTTCGATTCGAGTTAATTACAGTTCAAATCAAAATTTAGTTTATATAAATTACAAACACGATACAACAAAATTCTCTGCTATATTATTCCCGAGATTAATTACGTAAGAGTGTTAGAATTAAGTATGTTTATAAATTCAAAAAAATGTTTAAATTTTCATTCATGACTGCAGATGTGCAAATAACTCGAACATATTAAATATCAGAACTAGGATACGAAAAAAAAAAATTCAAATACATCAACATAAAAAGCATTTGTGAGTGACAATAAAGGCCATTTTTGCATTTAAAAAAATACATGGTCAATTAGATAAAAATCATATATTACAATACTCTTATTCAATTAGCATCTTCCCGAAAAATGTATTTATGAGCAATAAAGGTATGAAGTAAAAAGAATTTTTTAAATAAAACTTTTATTTAAAGATAGACTAAAAGGTATAAAAATATTTTTGAATGTAAAATGATATATAATTTGTAAAAGCTTGAGATGCTTAAATAAGATACCTAGATAAATTTAAGTACCACAGATACTTACAAATATTATATCAAAAGAAGTATTAAAGCGAATCTAGAGTTTTTGTGAAGTATATATTATTTTATATTAAAAAACTACCTTTATACCTTTTTGTTCCGAACTGAATACTTTCCCAGCTGAAACTACGTGACTCCCACCAGAGGACGCTGTTGTTTGGAGTGAGCAGCGTAAAAATAGAACGAACTTGAACTTTGAACTGAGAACGAGAGAGAACGCGTTTTGCGCTACTATGTAACCTGTGTTATGTCTTATAGTGAGGTGTAACTGTTATAATTAATGTCAATATATATTTTTATTTACAAAGAAGTGCAGAGTTTTCATTTTGAATAGATGATGAGTTTGTCTTGTTTGCAACTAAAGTTTAAAGCTCCAGCTCGCCGGAACGACAGAAAAGGTATGTCAAATTTTGATATTCTTAAAGAATAAGTACATACCTAATCTGAAAAAACGAGAAACTTAATTAATATTTTTTTTTTTTGTTTCTTAACACTTTTAATCAACTTCAAACAAGAGATGAATTAATTGTTTCTACACTACTGGCCATTAAAATAGCAACACGAAGAAGGAATGATCTTACGAGCTTCAAAATCACATGAAAAGAAGAAGAGGTTAGAATAAGCTAATGATTAGCATTTCAGCACATTTAGACGACGTAGGAGGGATAAACGATATCTGAAGCAATTCATAAAAGAAAAAATGTGTTGTGGATTTCTCATTCGATAAACTTTTTGTAAGGTCGGAGTTTGCTCAGAATATCGTGTTATGCCCCGAATAAGTAGAAATGCTTACTAACGAGTGTCGGAATTCGATAGAGGCAGGATCGTTGCCTATTGAGAGTGTGGATTATTGTTCCATGATATTGCCCGTCGCACTGGTCGAAATCTACCCACTGCAATGCGAATAGGGAATCAATGGGTTTCTGAAGGTCACACTGGATGGCATGCAGGATCTCCACGCACTCTCATGACTAACGCCTGAGAGGACATACATATTGTGAGATCATCCCTGCAAAACCGTACAACCACATCATAGACAATAAGTCAGGAAACGAGCCTGTTTGCAGTACACCCAATATTCGCTCGTACAGTGCGACGACTTTTGCAGAAGCGTAGATTGTCAGCACGGTGACCATTACTTCGGCTTCCCTTGACAATACAGCAAAGAGAAAGACGGCGACTCTGGTGCACCGAACGACAAAGCTGGATACAGGAGTGGCTCAATGACGTCTATCCAGGCGAATCCCAGTTCTACTTGCAGTATACTTATATCTGTATTTCGGATCGATAGTAATTTGAACGCAGATTGATATATTTCTGACATCTTATGTCCAGTGCTTGTACCGTACCTTAAAGTTCTGCTAAAGCCATCTTCCAACAAAATAATACAAGATCATATGTTACACGTTGTATTTTGACCTTCCTTGATACACAGGGTATTTGATTGTTACCCTGACCTGCACTGTCTCCAGATCTGTCACTCATTGAAAACATCTGGTCCGGGATTTGTTGAGAGACTGGTCCTTCCACCCCTCTCCAGCTAATATGGTTAATGAAGTGAGGTCCAGACTTCAAGCAGCATGGAATGAGTTGCCCTTTTATGTCATCCAAGCCCAGTTCGACTCTATGGCAAACCGGGTAAGGACTGTTTTAGCTGTCAAGTGTGGCAGCCGTTTCTACTAATTTCCCATTCCTGTAAACCCCCAAACTGCTTACGAGATTATAATGTAAAAAAATTATTACTGGAAGTAAAAATCATACACTTTTTCTGAATATCATAGATCAGGAAATGAAATTTAATGCTGTCGTAAAACTCTCAGTTTTGTTTTGTTAAGGCAGATTACGTTGTGAAGTTTATACAGAAGCCCTTTATTCCGTTTATCTCCTTATTTTAAGGCTACGTCTTCCGGTTATTTTGATTTCGTGAACGTTGTCACATACAGCACACTCAAGAGAGCCGTCAGGACACCAACAGAGCAATGATCGCTCATACGTGACAGACAAGACGGTAATAATGGTTTGTATTTGTCATATTTCTTTGCATGTGATGTAAGCCAAGACTTTAGATGACACACTTGAGGAGTATTCGATACAGTCGTAAAGACGACAAAAGGTCTGAGGACATCGCAAAGATGTTCTTGACAAACGGCGCTTCCGGGTGGGATGTCTTGTGATATTGGGCTATTCGCTGTTTCTCTTCACTTACCTTGGGGACTTTTAATTGAGATTGATTGCTTTGGCTAAACAACCGTTGCCCAACCAAAAATGAAACGTGATACGTAAATTTATTATGTAAAGTAGTTAGAAATGAAGTGAAGTGGTTGAGTTAGGAAATATATAACCTCCGACTGAAAGTAGCAAGAGTGTCTCAAAAAGAGGGTCTGAAGGAGTAGAGAGGCTGTAGGAGACGTGAAGCTGAAGTGATAGATAAGAGGAAGGAGGAAATAAAGATTGAAATAGAGGGTTCGAGTAAAGATTGTTGCTAGAAGTATATTTGCTGTTGTTCTCAACAGTTGATCCAGAGTCTGAGTTGCAGTCGAGGAAGGATTAATGGTAAGAGTCTGTTAGATTACTATTGGTGGGTTGAACTAAGGTATTAGAAAGCTTACCCTGGAGAGCATAGCCATTCGTTGTCATAGTAAATATAAGTTAATAAATTAAGTATAGATTGTTCTAGTGTCTCTTTAATTATTTGTGTCGTAGTGTTTAATAATTGAATCTAGTGATGGCACAAGATGAATCCCGGGTCGGGCGGGCGTCACAGTCTCATTGAATTGGAAATTTTGGGGTAAGATTTTACATTCCATTTATATATGAGGATAATTATGACGATTTTAAATATTTGTAAATAAGTTAGTGAAGACAGAAGGAGCCTCATTTACTAAAATATGCATTGTATAAGTTAAGTATATATGCTCATAAGTAGTTTTTGCTACTGGTTTATTTGTTATATAGTGAATACAATTTTAAATAAGATAGTAAAAAAATGAATTAAGTAAGATGAAGACACAAGATGTCTCATTTACTAAAATATAAATTATATATGAAGTGTTTATCCCCATTAGTAATGTTTGATATTGATTTATTTGATATATATTCCATATGGTAATATTTAAGATAGTTAATATGGAAGAAATGAAATATATATGATGAAAGCTCAATGTGCTTCATTTACGAAAGCGGATAATTAGTTACAAATGTTTATGAAATGAAAGATGTCTACTTTGCCTTTTAAAAAAATGAAGACGCTTTGCAGCTTATTCATAATGATTATTAAGATAATATAGTGAATAATAAAGGATTCGAAATTCAATTTGATTTAGTCGAAAAGTATAGGGACGAAGACCAAAGAATAGGATTTCTAGGCTCAAAAATAATGTATAGCTTGAAAGAGAAATTACATGAAAGTAGGGAAATATCCACTGATATTAGGCAACATTTAAATGTTAATGTAAGGAAGATAAATTCAGTTCTGCGGAAAAGGGAACTATTCTCCCTCAACCGAGAAAGAACCTTGAATCCTTTTTGGTCTAGTTAATAAGAACACTACAAACAGCGACCGTACAAGTTTGCTTTGGACCGAAAATTGAAGGTTCGAAACATCACGGGCTCTGGAAATCATCTCTCCTCCCTACCAAGATGTAAAAAAACATCACTTGTTCGTGTGATGACCCAGGACTTTATCACTAAATGGCAGCACAGACTAGAATCCCTGGTTGCATGAACTCTTGACGAAAAAAAAAACTTACTTTCTATGTATTTAAGACTACCGTACATCAATCACAACGGTACATGCATCAGATATTCTCATTTTTCAACTAGAGACAGCCGATGACGTCAAATAGAAACTGACGAAATAGAAAATAGAAACCGCCGAAAAGCGAAACTCAGTATGATAAGAATATGATGGATGTGAATTGCAGTAATAGTTTGGAAAAATAAGTTCATCTTCCTTTCATCACGATGATACTTGAGGGAGAATAAGCGGTGGTTCTCTTCCACAACGACGACAGAAGTTAAAATTCCTCAATAATTAACTCTAGGAGTAATGCTTTTGGTTCGAGATGCCTCATAGTGAGAAGAAACGGCATTTTCTTGAACATGGACGAGAAAATCAATTTTTTTTTGCGGCTGAATGAGGTAATCTTATCGTCTTCTAGATTCTTGGGTGAAAGAAAATGTAGGGATAAACATTGTGGATGAAAGCTAATCACCGTGACTACGAAAAATATGCCTGAATTTGAGTGGAAGAAGAATGAATTTTCATGAATCATATCTTAACTGTTTAATCGTTCCTTGAAGATTCGTTCCTTTCATAACATCCTTGTATCTTTTTTGTAACTAATGAGATCTATAAGAACTTAGAAAAATATTATTAAAATAGTGGGGTTGAAGTAGATTATAACCCTTGAGAATAGGAACTTCTGGGTATTTCTCGTACATTTGGGGGCTTTACAAAAAAGTTCCAAATTGTTCCGAAAAACGGACTAAATTGAAGTTTACCTCACATATTTTATGCGAGAAATATGTAAAAATTATACCCAACTTCATCTGATTCTGCAAGAAAATCGCGTTTGTTGATGACATTACGGATTTAAAAAAAAATCTTTGTTACGTAAAATCATGCTGTACAGATTTATTTTATTTTTTGTTAGAATAATAGTTACATTTTTTATGTTTGCTTTAATTTCAATGCCTGAAAAGGTATCGTCAATAACTTTAATAACATAGACGTGCGATGAAAAAAATACAAGGGAATTGATAGCTGAACTTTATGTATTTTTGGTGCTGATTTTAAAAATAATAATAAAAATTTTCTACAAGTCGCGTTTTTTTTTTTTTTTTTTAAAAAAAAAATTAAATTTTTTTTTTTAAAAAAAAAATTTTACTTGGATTTTTAAGAACATTTACCAAAAAAAAAAAAATTCAGAGTAAAGTTTTTTCCCTCGTGGCTGACCTTCATTCTACGGTGGTGAAATTTACAGAATACCACTCTCTGTGACACCTCCTCATCTTCGTCCTTCCCTCCCCGTAGCAATCTCTCTTTACCAATAGCGACAAGTAAATCCTTATCTTGGTGCACTGACTTCACAATCGGCAGTCACTTTTCGAGCTTTATTTGGATTGATTCTAGATATATTATCTTTCCTAAGATTGAATTCTCTAAACTTTTCTGGAATCATCATAAAATATATAAACAGATGTCCTCATGAGAGACTCAGTTTATCTCTAACTCAGAAGATCGCGCACTTATATCGTGTTCGTAATAAGATAAAAAAAAAAAAGCTGAAAATTTGAACTTCGTCTCAATTTTCTTTCATGTGTAGTGCGCTGATATAGTAGTAGAAAGTGGAAACTTCATCTCAGAAACAATTTTAACAATTGTTTTTTTCTTTGTGTGTTTCGTGAAACATGACTTCGAGTTCGAGACGTTACAAAAATTTGCCAGATGATTTTTGTTACAAATGCGGGGGAAATTGTATAATTAAAAATCGCATGAGGAGTATTATGGACTATGCAGGATAATTTTGTCTTGTTTATTTTGACATGAAACTCGGAGACCATCGTGGGCTCCTCATAAAGCTTGTTTAGGGTCTCAATGGTCTACGCTTCTGTCTCAAAGGAAAGAAGACTGTTTTACTCCTTTGGAACTCCTATGGCATGGAGGGAGCCGAAAAAACCATTCTGATGATTGTTACTTTTGTTCCTGCCATGTCCGGGGCTATAACCGCAAAAATCAAAACCTAATCTCTTATCCCGACAAAATTACATCGGTCATACACCCCGTTCCTTATGGACTTAATGTAACAGTGCCTTTGCCTCCAACTGAATTACCAGTCATCCCTTCTGAATCCTCAGACTCAGATCATCCACGTTCAAGGCTCTAATATCGAATATAAGCCCTCTGAAGCCGATTCACCTCAGCCCTTTTCTCAGATTGAACTTGATCTAACTAGAGATCTGGGCCTTCCGAAAGAGGCGGCTGAATTGTTGAGTTCCAGATTGAAAGAAAAACGCTTCTTGGCCAAATAAACATTTTTTTATTGGTACAGGATTCGAGAAAGATAATTTGTTAAGTACTTTGAGGAAGACGAGACCCTGGACAATTTTTCAGGCGTTCAAGATTGATAAGAAAATTTAGAATCACCTACGTTAAAGATGAATGGAGGTTGTTTATAGATTTTTGTTTCATTTGTGAGTGGGACAGCCGCGATAAGACTTAATTTTGGGTCAAAGCAAAAGGACTGAAAAAACAAAATCTTAAACCATGAATGTTATTCGGAACAGCATAGTTGAGCCGAACAAAGTATTATTCCCCCTCTGCATGTAATATTAGGTGTAATGAAGCATTTTGTCAAGTCTATTCCAAGAGATGGCAATTGTTTCAAATATCTGTGCAAAAATTTTTACGGGTTTATCCGAAGCCAAGTTGAAAGAGGTAATCTTTATTGATCCAGATATCCACTCACATACTAGCATGACTCCAAAGAAAAAGAAGCTTGGGTTGTCTTCAGAATGTCAGAAAATTTCTGGTAATTACAAGGATCCTGACTATAAAACAATTGTAATGAATAAGCCGGACAAATTTCAGGCATTGGGTTGATCCATGAGAGTCAAAATACATTCCCTTTTCTCACATGTGGGCTTTCCCCAAAAAATTTAGGATCAGTCAACGAAGAACAGAGCGAAAGTTTCAACAAAGACATCAAAGATATTGAAAACTAATATCAAGGAAGATAAAACAGGCTTGCCATCTGTTGCCTTTTTTTTTGTGTTTTTTCTATTGGATGTTAACACGAGATAGGCCTTAAATTGAACATAAAAGAAGAACGTTAAAAAGAAGTTTAAAGGAAAAAAGAGTACGTATTTAAATAGAAACTTTTATTTTGTTTTTTTGAGCAGTTTCAATTTTTTGAAACTCTTATGTACACAGGCACAATATTTGCTCCTCTTGGTCAATAATGTATTTTATGCAAGTTACTTTATAAAAACAAATTAAAATAGATGTTAGTGATTTTCTTCTAGAAACTACACCATAATTTGATGTAAAAAGTTTTAACCTCAAGGGAACTTCTTGTTTTTCTCTTGATCACAGGCATCTCGTGAGATCTAGCATCAGTGGTTTTCATCCATTTGCTAAAATATCAATTTACCTTATCAAGAATTGATATTTACATAATTTTAACTGCTTAAAAATCACTGTTGCTAGATAGTATAATCTAATGGACCGACAGATTTCATTTTCAAACAGGATTTTAGAAAAAATATTACCATTTCTACCTTTCCCTTCCTTCTCCTTCTGCTTTCATATCAAAAAAGTTTAAATAACGCAAAATCTATTGTAATTTTACAATAATAAAAAAAATTCATATAAAATAATACTCTCCTATTGCTGAGGATTAGACATCTACACTACGTAAAATCTGTCCAAGGTATGGGGGTGGGGTATAAAATGATATTAAAAAAAGACATAAAGATGATATAAAATTGACATGAAAATGATATAAAAAATATTTTTCTAATCTTATCGTAAGATAAGATTAGGAAAAAAAAAGAATTTTAAAATCTCTTCATAAACCTCATCCTCATTATAAGTATAATTCATTCACTTTCCTATACTCTTTCCTCTCCCTTTCCTTTCATTCATGCTATTTTAAAACGTTTTTTACAACGTTTTTCTGAATTTCACTTGGTGTGAGTGTGTGTGTGTGTCATCAAATTTTCGATCGTTAATATGTGTTTCATTTGGTGTGTGTGTGTCATAAAATTTTCGATTTTTAATTTAACTAACTTCCCATCAAGCTAGAGCTCTGAAACTTTGGGAATCGTTCTTACTCTCCTAACAATGCAATATTTAGACATTTTCGACAAATTTGAACTAATATTTTCTTTAATAATGCAGTTAAGCGTACCCACTTGACGCGATTTCAAAAATTGGCACCAAACTTGGCAATTTTTTTTTTTGGCTGAACGTTGAGTCCGTAAAACGGACCAGGGTAGCCATATTTGGAAATACCGCCAAATAATTCTTGTCGCAAAGGTGGTTGGGTTAAACTGCATTCCAACCCTTTAATTTACCGGATGAATTAATTAATTTTAGTTAGTTTTAACGTTGTTATGTATTTCACTTGGTGTGTGTTTTAACGTTCAGTCTGTCTGTGAGTGTATCAGTGTGTCATCAAATTTTCTATCATTAATTTAGTTAACCAACTTCCCATCCAGCTAGAGGTCTGAAATTTTGGGAATCGTTCTTACTCGCCTAACAATGCAATATTTGGACATTTGCGATAATTTTTAACTAATATTTCAATAATTTTTTTAATAATATTTGCCACCATATAAAAATGTTGGTTTTTATCTCGAATTATTTAAAATTAATTATTGGTAGCATAATTATACATTTGCTGTTTTCTAGCAGGTCGGGAAATAATTGTTCATCAGACATTTATTGTAGATTTTTGTTAGATGCGTGATGGCGTTTAGAGGGAGAAGTTTTAAAGCATTATTCGGGATAATATCTGATCACGAGGACTTCTTGTTTGGAAGTTTTTTTTAAATAATATTCATTATTTCTGAGGGACTGGTGAGAGAAGAGGTTTGCGTATTCTGATTAGCCAAAAGATCAGTTACTCTTCTTTCTACCCTGTCAATTATAATGTTGTTGTAAGGCAAGGCGTTCTCTTGAAACGTAATTTTTAGTAGAACTTTGAAGGCTTCTGCTTTCTCGTAGTCAGTAAAGGCGATTCCGTTTGAACTACTCAATGGCAGAATAAGTTACAGTTTTCTTGATTATTTTTCTTTGCATATAGTAGAGGGAGTTGTTCTCAGGGCTTCAGCTTTCGAGTAGGGTTTTCCAAGATTTGTTTTTGTGGTCATAAATTAAATATTGGATTTGTCTTGTAAGAGTATTTTCTTCTCTCTTAAAAGTGGGATTTCTTGAGGGTGCCGTCTTTTTCAAAATCGATTTCTTGTTTTGTTGAGATCTCTGATATTGGGTGGAAGTCTGAGATGAAGGGTTTTATAATTTTTGTAACACTCACCTAGGAAATGGCCTGTGTGATAATATTTTTGAATTTTTCTATTGCATAGACAATATTGTCACTATTAATTTTTGCATTTCCCTCAATCGAATGGAAAAAGATTCCCTGAAATCTTGTCCAGTTCGTAGATTTCATTGTCCCGAGGAGCATAGGGAGGTAGTTATCAATCGAGATATCACAGATTATAGGATTGTGACCACTACTGAGTTCGTAAAAAGAATAGACGCTTGTAATTTTCAAATTTTTCGCAATGGCTACATCAAGCATATAATTTGTTACATTCCTAATCACAAAATGAATTGTAGTAATGGGAGCAATGATTTCGAGACCCGAATTTTGAGCCCAATCATATAGGATTTGGCCATTGTTATTAGATCTCTCTGAGTTCCACCTAGGGTGTTTTGCATTGAAATCACAGAAGAGAATGGCCTTAGAATTAATTACTTAGGAGAAATGCATCTAGCTCCACTGTGTTAATGGAGTCGATGGGGAGGTCTGTAAACACAAACCACTGTTAAACTACTTTTGTCATGTAATTCAATGTTTATTGCAAAGTTTTCGAAAGAATTGCAGGTATGAATAATATCATAATTTTTAATATAACTTTTCACCAAAATGGCTTAATCCTCCCTCCCCCAGGGAGTCAGTCGTTCACTTCTATGGCACAGATAATTAAGAATTTTTAAGTCCGAATTACGAAGGTGAATCGCTTGTATACCAATTATATCAGGGTCATGATGAGCGGTAGATTTTTTTAATTCATCAAGTTTGTGTTTTATTTCGTTAGTATTACAGCGAAAAATTCTCAATGAGGTAATTCTGTTATTAATTAAATTAACCATTGATTTTAATGTTTAGGAGGGGGTTCTGGAATTGCTGAAAAATATTCTTCATTTGAGACAACATTTGGGACATTTGTTCCATAATAACTTTGGTATTGCTTTTTCTTTTATTCTTTTTGCAATTATTTTGTTTTTCTTCATTTTTTTTTATGTCTGTCTTCCCTACATTTTTTGTTGGTTTGCTAGCTTTGTAATTTCTTGGGTTTTTAGGACACCCTGAATAATTGGCTGGATCAGCTCCATCGCAAAGCGCACATTTTGTAGAAGATTTTTTGTTTTGTTTTTTTGGGTATTCTTTTTTTGAATGGTTTTCACCACATTTTAAGCATTTTGGCTCCCTACGGCAGAAACGGATGTGATGACAGGATTGTTGACATCTATAACATAGGGGTGGCATGGTAGTTTTTTTAAGCGCTTCTACCTTAACATTGAAATAGCTAACATTTGTTATGTTATAAATCCCCTAATTCACAGGACTCTTGGTAAAAATGACGAGAAACAGGGCATGGGGATTATTATTCCTTCTATTTTTTTTTAAAATGCTGATATGTTGCGGTTGAGGTCCTGAGCCAGAATTTCTATTAGAAGTTCATTTTGATTACAGTCGGCTGATAAATATTATTAGATAAGGATTTTCAGCTGTTTATCTTACTACATTTCAAATGTATGAGATTTTAATTTCTTAACAGACATGTAATTCTGAAATTGGTTTGGTTTTATTAATGTCGCAATAGCAGCAACTCAAGGGCTATTGGCAACTACGGTCATTGAAAAGTGTTTTTTCTAACCCCAGAGCAGGTTTTCCAAGAACTGGCGGTAACCGTGTCCTACACGTACTTAAAGGTTCTCGGATATTTGTTTGCAAATTTCCACAGACAAGTTCCGTATTTGTGCTGAAAATTATCAATCGAAATTGGGAAAATGTTGCCTATTAGAGCGCTGTTGGGTGCAACAAGAAAATTTACCTCTTCAGCTGTCGTTCGCAGCGGTCACGGCCATCATGGTGGTGTCACGGGGAGCAATCTTCCATTTGATATTTCTAATAGGTATAAACTCACTTTATACTTCATCTTATTCTTTGGAAGCGGCTTCAGCTTGCCATTTATCCTTGTTCGCCATCACCTAACCAAGTAAATGTAGCGAACGGTCAAAAAATGTTCAGAGCATTACATAACAGAATATTGTCTGCTGATGTGAAATTTTTAGTTGCTGAAATGAACCACTGTATTGCCCATTTCAAATTTATATGGCTATGTTCAACCGTTATGTGTACTTTGGACTGTATAATGTCAATTGTAAACTTGAATAATTAAATATTAATTTAGATAACATCTTTGTTTTCGTTTGGATAACTACTGAATCATTATTCTTTTAGGTGGAAATTATTTGTTTAGTCAACGTTGTTAAACTTTGCTGTAAATTTTCTTGATGTTGAATATTAAAAAAAAAAAAAAAATGTGTAACCTGGATAGGATTTATTTGTAAAATCAATTTGAGAATAATATATTGACTTGCTATTGTAAGTTTAGCGGTTTTTTGATGTGAATTTATAAGGTTTCAATGGCTTGAAAATCTCGTTTTTCTTTTAAAAAAAAAACCTTTTGAAATTGATTATTTATCAGTGTAAAATTAAAAAAAAAAACCCTTTCAAAATTGATTATTTATCAGTGTAAAATAAATGGAAGAGGGGTAATTCTCTATTTTAATCCAAGGTAATATTAGCAGTAAGCATTTGAAAACTCAGAATTTGTTCAATTTATATAAATTGAACAGTTTGAATTATTGTGAAAATGGATGAAATGAAATTGAATTTAGATGAAATAGCTTAAAAAAGGTTTTTTTAATTTTTTTCATGCATATATTTTGTTAAATCATAATCTTAATGCATCAAAGTGATGTGCAATTAATTTAGTTTTTATATTTTATCAATCTTACGAGCTTGTTTCAATAAAATTTGGATACTTTTCTGTTTCGTTGGCACAAGTCTCACCAAGTAAACTTTATTGGCATCAACACAGCATACATATAAAAAATGTATTCCTTTTGGTGTCAGTTGCATTATCTTTGGCGACTTTATCGCCTGTGCAGCCGAAATGGAAAAGTACCAAAATTTGTAAGGAACAATGCAATTCTAGATGCTTAATAAAATTATCAATACATTATTGAAATCCAAAAAGAAAAATTAAAAAATTTTTTACTGATAATGATGATGTCAAAATAAAGTTGTCAGAATTCAAAGTCTTTGAAAGTAAATGTGTGGAGAAAAGGTGTCAGAAATGGGGAAAAAAAAATAGTAAGGGCTTTGGAGAAAATAAAAATAGACTTAGTGACAAAACAATTTTAACGAAATTACTTTATTTACTAGATCGAAGTATTATCAGTCAAACTTCGTATTTAATTGTAATTATTTGTATACATTTAAGCATTAAAATCAAATGAAATTAAACACTCATTTTTTGCTTTTTGATATACAGTAATTTAAAAAAGGTAGAGGTTGATGCATTAGTGCAATATCAGAAATGGAGTTGTTCAATATACTTGTGCATGTTACAGTTTCAAAATTTATTTATTATAAATTGTGAAATGACAATTTCACTAATTAATTTGAAAACTAAGTGTTATTTAATATACACAATACTCTCTAGAAGTAACATAATAACTCTGAGTAACTAAATAAAAATAATTCCTTCTCCAAAAATGGTTGATGCAAAACTTTTATAATCCAGAGAAAAATAATGAACTCATTACTGTCCAAGCATGTGTAAAGTTTGATTATAGCCATGTTTGGATAAATAGTAATGAATATTACCATAATTAGATAAATAATAATGAATATTATGTTTAGATATGAGCATAAATCATTTGAATGAAAATGAAAGTTCCAAAATTGAAAGGATAAATTGTGCTATCTATAAAAATAGAATTTTATGAAAAATTTGAAAGATGTGCTAGAACATATTTTAGTATATTGACCTATCAGAGATAATTCAAATTATAATTAAATTTATTTCATCTCCAAATGATTGAATCTATTTTACAAAGTCTAATATGTATGGTAATCTTCTCCCTTCGCCATTAAGACTATGCTTGTGGTTTGTTATAACAGACAAGTAGAAAGGTATTTGTTTTGCATTCAATTTCGTAATATTTTCTTAGATAGATATAATTTTTTTCTAAAACAAGCTTAACTGAATTTCTTTTATTGTACTGTTATGAAATAAAAATAGATACTTTACTTGTATAATTCTCATCACATCTGAGCAAAACTGATATAACTTCCAATGTTTCATAGGGAGCTAAACAATGATGTTAATGTATTAATAATTGAACAATTAATTTCTGAAAAAAGAATTATATTGTAAATTGATTTGGATTTTGCATAACTTTTTCTTAAATTGTTGGAGTTTCAAACTTGGGTCTCGATTTTCAAATTAGTTTCTCAAACATTTGACAATAAAGTTTTTCCTAATCCACACTTCTTAAAGATGTTTACACCAATTGCTGCATAATTGCTTCCAAAAGTAAAATATAGATATAACAAATAAAATTACTAAAAAGATGAATTGTAATGTACTGAAAATTTCAAATTTTTTCTATTTCTCATGGTCTGAAATCTTATAAAATGATTTTGGAAATAATCAATAAAATTGTACTTGATTATAGGGTGAAGAGGCTGTGTTTAAAGGTTAATTTTTTAAAATTATTGTTTCACTTATTTGTTTGAAAACAGAAAGTATGAAAATAACAGAAAAGTATTAACTGTCTTTTGTTTCTGAACTAACAACATTAATTCAAAAATATCCGATAATGCATAAAAAGTATAAATTTTTTAAAAAAATTAGAAAAACTTTATTAAAAGAGCTCGATTGAATTGAATGTTAAATATGTCTTGCATTTAAGTTTAATGCATAAAGTAAATTTAATATATATATGCCTTTATTATATATTAATGGAATTAATGATAGAATTATGAAGGAATTCAGAACATATAGTCTATTTAATCCAATATCTACTCAATTTTGCCAAAACACCAGATTCCATAAGAATTTAAAGTATTATATAGAATATATTTAATCAATCCATTAACATCAATTTGTCTTTGAATGATTAATAATAATACAATTTTTTTCAGCTGCAAAAATAAATGTGAAAGTAATTATAAGAATATTTGTAATTTTTAGTGACTATAATCTTGTCAATAAATATATCGTCGAATTGTGCATTACCTATTTTTGACATTTATATATATATTGTAATATAAAATATTGTAAAATGAGGTAATATATTTACAGATAGCAAGCAGCTCCTCAAAAACCTTCTAGTACAGACACAACCTTACAGCCTCATGTGCCTATTTGTATTTCAAGTTCCATTTAACTGAAAAATATTTCTCATATTTTGCAGGCAGAAATTATTTCTTAAGTAAAAAATTACAATTGCACAAATAAAAGTAATAGTTGTATATTACTAATATTATTTTAAAAATTTCCTTTGTATTTTGAAAGTTTAAAATATAATATACTGAGTTTTTCAAAGGGTTATCTGTATTTTTTGGTTTTCATTCTATCTGGGGAATTTGGATAAGTATAATTGATTCACAATATTGAATACATTTTGAAAATTCCAGGCTAATTTACAAATACAGAATAATATAAATACTCATTATTTCCTTTTATTGATTTGAAAATATTGTAATCCAAAAATTTCAACCAAGTTCTAATACTTCAAAATTGTTATGGGTTATTTATTGTAAAATTCAACAGTCAACTTTTTATCAAGTACTTATAAACTCTTTGTATAAAATTTACAATATTTTAACTGATGTTACATTTACAT